>CAWVNZ010000557.1:0-38345 GCA_963930735.1 Dioctria linearis
CTAAACAAAGAAATTCAAACTAATAAACTAGATAAAACAAAATAAACAAAAGATTCCGAATATAGATTCAACCTAGAGAATAACGAATCCCTTTTAGTATAATACGTGAATCTCTTGCAATGTCCCGGATCAGAATTATGACAATAACTTGTGGCGGTAATAATATTGCATAACAGCTCTTCTAGGACCCAAAAGGAGCTCGTCGTACAGGCAGACCTCGAACAACTTGATGAGAAGGCACTTCGATAGCATCAACTGTCAGACGGTTGAGTGCATTAACATTTGTTGTAAGGCGGCGTTGCTGTAATGTATAATGCATGGGTTCGGGTTTGAGGTCTACTAGTGTCTACCAATGCTCGAGGTATTTTCTTATAACAGGATTCTATATTAATACCAAGTATAACTGTATATTTTCAGTGGTTGGGGAGTCTGCCATAGATACAATCCTATCTCCCTCGATGAATTATAGGAGGATTAAATTATGACCCTTATAAGAAATTCTTTGACTTGCAGCTTAAATAAAACTTAACTTGATAACAAAAATACTTTTCCTTTGTACAAAAGTAACAAGCAACAACTTTTACTTTAAACACTTACAATCTGTATTAAAACTAGCCGCTTTCTTCGTTTAATTTTAGACCTAATCCTTTAATGCTACTTATTTCAGTTTCCAGCCGTTTAACCTATTTAAGAAGAAATGAGGGTTAAGCAGAAATTAATTAATCAAATGAAGCTGTTACCCTTTCTAAATGCCTTTGCTGCACAACTTCATTTGCTGACTTTTTATATCCTTCGCTGGATATAGTCGTTAAGATCTTATGCAAGTCCTTCTGAAGTTTTTCCAATTTCTTTTTGTTTAAAACAGGTTCTACATGGTTTGCAGAGAATTTTTCATTTGTGGTGATTCCTTGAATGAAAAAAAAATTAAACCATCCCTTGTGATAATATGTAATTATTTTCCCTACCAAAAGAGCACAAATGACTAGCAGTTGACATCAAGCTGAATTGATTTTTTCTCTTATGATTTGAGTTGTTCTCTAAGATTAAATCATGTGAAAACGAAAGAACTTTTATCTCTTCTCTATATCTGCAGAGCAGCTTAAGAGCGTCATTATTTTCTGGGAAGATATGTACTTGTGGTTCGTGTTTTTTTGTTATTTGATTTTGACTCTTCTGTTGCCGAATTGCTAAGCATACTTCCAAAATCTTATCAACTTCATCTTCTAAATTTTGATCCGTAAAGTTGGAGTAAACAAAATTATCAGAAAACTGTGGCAAATGTTGCAAAAGTTCTTCGGAAAGAAATGGTGTAAATGGAGACATTGTTTGTAATCCCATACTAAGACAAGCCGCCAAAACTGAACAATGTACTTTACCCTTATCATTTCCAGCAGATATTGCCGGTTTGGTTGTTTCCTGAAATTTTTAAATTTATTTAGAAAAACAAAACGAATTTATTTTGACGTTATTTAGCCATTTACCAAGTAGACATCACATAAATTTGTGTAGAAAAATGTTTTCAAGGCACTTACTGCCAAGTGGAAGCTGTACGATTCAAAGCTTTGGTTGCAAATTTTTTTAGTATCCGCTAAACGGCTTAAGATCCACTTATCCATATCGCAGAGATCTGAGTGGACTAAATTTGGACTACTGGATGAATCCATCTGCAACTTTTCGAAGGCGCTTACTGTAAATCGTGTTGCTTGCCAAATCTTGTTGAAAAATAGCTTGTTGGTGTGGCACTCAGAGACATCAAAACTTACGAAATTATTCTTAAAGTTTTGGCTGCATAATGTGAAGCGTAGTGCGTCCGTTCCGCATTCTGGAATTCCATTTGGAAACATTTTCTGAATTCCTGCTATGGATTTTTTCAGTTCTGGCAATGTTAATGTTCCAAAATCGTGGGAGCGTTGAATTTCTTCTGTTATTTTCTGAAAATTGAATATAATACTTTCCTTATTTCATGGATTGTGATAGATAGTTAGAACTAATTTAATTAAGTGTCAGCATATGGATTTCGTTGCCGAACTTCACTAAAGCGAATTTCAGGACTTTTTTTTGTTCCTTCATGAGATTAAATACAGATTCCAAGAATGGAAACAGTAGTAGAGTTTTACATTTCGATTCTTTTACGTCAAACGCCATGTCACAAATGTGGCTCTGTTGTCTTAAATAATCGAAAACGTTAAAGAAATGAAAGTAGACACAACTGGCTCGAACCTTCACATCAAAAACAGATACCACTAATTAAAAGCGATATACAAATAGCCACGAGCCGCGGGATTGAATGCCTTCCCAAAATAAGAGTGGAGCAAATAACAATAACATACGCATTCTCCCAGAGGAGGTGATAGAAGTCTAAGTAATGGATCGGAATTTATCCAACAACAATGGACTATAAAACCCAAGATGGTGTTATCAATTGATCATATTTTAGCAGAAAAAGTGCAGATAATCAATTATAAGATAAACTAACAATTTGGACAGAGCCACAAGAGGTCAAAGAAGGTCCTCAAACGATTCAAGACGAAAATATCCGCAATGTACAGCAAGGATGCACAAAAGAGTGAACAGGTACCAGATAAGCAAACCTGAAGCGACTTCTTCATACGAGATTGAAAAGGAAATATCGCAAGAAGAAACAATTATCTTTTAAGCGCGGACAATGATTCTCTGGGATATGCAAATGATAAATTCGTTGAAGAAATCTCAAACACAGTGCCCTTGATATTGCCTCTGGTTTAACAGAAAACGAAGGGGATTAATTTAACCTAAAACCACTATTAGTGAAAGAAGACTTAACCTAAAAAACTCTTTGCCTGGAATAGTCGCACAACTCTCCAGAAGTCGAATTTCAGCAATCAATCAATCAATATCAAAACTATGCAGATAACCATCGCAGCATTTGTATCTGAAACCCAGAGTGATCTATTTATCCTACTACGCAATCATCCCATAACCTTTGAGCAGTGGATCAAATCAGACGAAGAATGGTATCAGTGTCCTAGATCTGTCTTATAGCTGGCCCCTTACCCTTAGACATGTTTTTAATATCACAATTCAACTACAGTCCCATCCATTAGTTCAATAATTGAAAAAATTTAAGATCCAATATTCTACGTACCTTCAGTGATGCACCATATATAATTTGTTCAGGGTGCAACACGTTTCCCAAGCTCTTAGACATCTTTCGACCATGAGCATCACAAATTATTGCATTCAATAAAACGTTTCTAAAAGGCACATCCTTTGTAAGCTTTTGACCCATCATAACCATTCGAGCAATCCAGAAGAAAATTATATCATGGCCAGTAATCATAATATCGAGTGGATATAGACTTTTATAGCAATTATCTGGCCAATGAAATGCTGAGAACGACAGCAAAGAGGATGAAAACCACGTATCAAGTACATCAGGATCTTGTGTTACACTAATATTGTCTGAATTCGTCTTGAATTTAATTGTTGCTTTCTTCAAAGCTTCTTCTTTTGAAACAGCTGCAATCCATTCAGAATTCTCTTCGAATGTGCATAAATACGCTGGTATTTGATGGCCCCACCAAAGCTGTCGTGATATGCACCAATTTCTACAATTACTTAACCATCGAAACCACTCTGTTTCGTAATTTGAGGGAATAATTTTAATTTTTCCTTCTTTAACAGCTTCCATAGCTGCTGTGGCCATTTCACCACATTCCAGGAACCATTGAGGATGCATCATATATTCGATAACGTCATTGGAACGAGAACATATCGGTAAATTCATTGTGTGAGGTTTTATACTTCGAATGAGATTTAACGATATAAGTGATTCTAAAATTTTATCTCGGGCTTCAAATCGTGGCAAATTAGCAAATTCATTATATTCACTGCTTATAAAGCCTTTTTCAGTGAAAACGGAAAGCGAAGGAAGAGAATGGCGCGATGCTACTTCATAATCATTTTTGTCATGTGCCGGGGTGATTTTAACAGCTCCTGTACCAAATTCTCTATCAACAAACTCATCAAAAATTATCGGAATAGGTTCTTTTCTAAATGGGTGCCAAACTTTTGCCGCAGTTCCATGAAATTTACTGTAACGGTCATCATTTGGATGGACTGCTATTGCAACATCTCCGAGAAGGGTTTCTGGACGTGTAGTGGAAACTATAATCTCTTCATCTTGGTCATATAGTTTGTACGCAATATCATATAATTGACCAAAAGTTATACTACGGTCATATCCAGGAACTTTAATTTGCGTAGGTCCCTTAATTTCGTGATTATCAACTTCTATATCTGATATTGCTGACTCCAGCTTGCATGACCAATTTACTAAAGCGTTTTTGCGTTTTATTAAACCTTCATCAAATAAACGAATAAAAGCCTCCTGAACCGCATTTTTTTGATGCTGCAAAAGAGAAAGAGAAGCTTGAAAGAACAATGAAAAGAATCGATTTAAAGAAGTACATTATCCATGGTGAAATACTCCATGTCCCAATCCAGAGAGCAGCCTAATCGCTTCAAATCAGCTTTAATTTTTGATTCTTTTTCATTTTTCCATCGCCATATCTCATTGAGAAAAGCTTCACGCCCTATTTGATGTCGGGACAAATTCTTTTCTTTGAATATTCTTTTCTCAACAACAACCTGTGTAGAAATCCCGGCGTGATCGGTGCCTGGAACCCAAACAACATTGAATCCTTGCTGCTGCTTTCGACGGCACAAGACGTCTGCGATTGTACACATAAGTGCATGACCCAAATGCAAATCACCGGTAACATTTGGAGGTGGAAGGATCATAGAAAACGTTGGCTTCTGACTGTCTTTTAAGAACTTTTTTTTCTTTTCCCATTGTAAATGTTTATCGGCTTCAACTTCTCGCGGTTTATATCCACTGGCAATTGGAGCTACAATAAAACGTTGTACAATTACAAATGGATTTTTGAATTAAAATAATATTGATTTACCTTGACAAGAGTAATTATGTACAGATAATGTAGTTCTGAACGTTTTTCTGTTAACAATTTTTTGCAGATATTTTAGCTTACAATGCTTTATACGAAAAATCATTTCAAAATGTACTTTTCCCACAGAAGCGGCTTCCTTAGCTATTTTTAAATTCCGAAATTCCGAAACAAACGTCAAAATGACAGCTTAGTTGATATTTTAGTTCTGCTTATTTCCAAGAGGTTTCGGATGTCATTAAGATTTACAGTGGAGGGCATATATAAAAGTGTATCTTGTTGAGATTTGAAAATTCATACATTTTAGATATAATTTTAATGGGCAAATATTTTTTTAAAAATCTCAGTTAGCTTCGAATTTTTAATTTAAAGATTTCAGTTTTTAATATTCAATAAACATTTTCGAAGAATGAACTAAAGCGGCCCATACCAAAACCCCCAGGAGATACTAATACAAGTAATGATGTAGAAATTGTATCTGTAGAAAAGTGGTTTAATTCTGATGTTTCATCATGAATCCTGAGACCGTATAACTTCGATAGGAATCTTTTCTTTGGGATGGAAACTTGCTCATGTTTAGACGATACTCAAAAAAGGAGAGGCAAGCGTTCCGTCAAATTATAGACCAATTACCTTTACTTCTTCTTTCCAAGGTATTCGAAACATTCGTCAACATCAAATTGATGTAATAGCTAGAGGTTAACCACCTTATCAGCTACCGCTAACAAGGCTTTCGTGCTGGCCACTCTACTGGAGATTTACTAACGTTCCTTACTGAACCAATGTCTCTATAATTTTGGTGAATCATAAATCGACGTATTGGATATTTCGAAGATCTTCGATAGATCCTGACATCCTCTCTCTTAGCTAAAATTCAGGCATTAGGTGAAGGCCATCTTTCCAATTAAAGTTATATTGGACGGAGTTACGCCTGACCGTTTTTTAATCAATGCGGGTGTACCGTAAGGTTCTGTGCTCATAATCTCTTTATAATTTTTATTATTGATCTGCCAGCTCTCCCTTTTAATCCTATTCATAGTTTTACAGACGACATTTCTGTCGATGGAGTAGATATCTTGAACTTGACATCCTTAAACATCTTAGGCATTCAAATATATAACAACAAGTTGGTCCGATCACATTTTTGGTATTGCCAAAATTGCGATAAATGCCTGGGCTTCTTGCAAAGATGCAAGAAATCTACAACTCTCATATCAGCCCGGGATTCGAATATAATTCCCATCTGGACAGGATAGGGCTGGACTCACTGCATTGTCCCTTTTAAACGGAAGTAGATATTTAAGTATAATTCTTTCTATGTTTTAAAGGACTTTTAACGGGTCATATTTTAGAAGGGAAAAATTTATATTTTTAGTGGAAAAATTTTACGGGACAAAGGATAACGCTGTAAGTTTGTAAGTTTTTTTACAAAAATAACTAGAGCTCTATTGACGGAAATATGGAATCATCCTCTCAATACATTTCAAATGCAAATCCCAATTTCCTGATTTTTTTGCTCTTACATAAAATATTTTCCCAACTTTCTTCAATTAAATTTATGCAACTTTTGTACTATTACATTGAAGGTGATAGTATACTCACCTAGCCAGACAAAAAGGTTCATATCAACGAGTTCGGAGCTACAGGATGATTAAGAAAAAAAGCTAGTTTTACCCAAAACACCCGGTATATTAAAAAGTACAGGGCGTACGGTCACAGTTAAGTGCTCATTGTATGCAGAACTTCATGGCCTTTCCAACGACTGCCAACCAGCCCCGTATCCCTCTCCTCCAGGAGTAATGGGGGTCTAAACTGAGAATTACGGATTTTCTTACCTTTTTTACTTTGACCTCTATTGGTTTATGCATAAAGGTCATTAACATAATTTTTTTTTTATAAAACTGTAAACTGTAGACTCTCCTCTTTAATTTGACCTATTAGATTTTATGTGCCAACTATAGCCGAGTTATTAGCTCATATTCTACTCAGGTCATAACGAAATTAGACGATATTTTTTTTAAAATGACGTGTTTTCAGTTACTAAGGGAACAAATTATCTTTGAGAATGGGATTGAGAATAGGTTAAGAGCTAAAAACTCTTTAACTACTGCAGATAGCACATAGAGTGTAATAGGTAAAATTAAAGAGGAGAGCCTACAGTTTTTAAAAAAAAAAATTATGTTAATGACCTTTGTGCAAACAAAAATTGAGGTTAAATTAAAAAAAAAGAAGGAAAAGAAAATCAGAAATTTTTACTTTAGACCCGTAACTACTATAGGAGAGGGATATGGGGCTGGTTAAGCAATCGTTTGAAAAGCTATGAAGTTCTGCATAGAATTAGCTACTCTGACCGTACGACCGGTACTTGTTATGATACAGGGTGTTTTGTGAAAAACTAGCTCTTTTTTTTATTACTCTGTAGCTTCGAAACGGTTGATACCCCCCCCCCCCCCCCCCCCCCCCCGAACACATTTTTGTTAGGCTAGGTGAGTACTATCACATCCTGCTCTATTGACCACCTAGACGGAAACACCCTGTATAATATTGAAAAATAAGTAATCCGAAAAGTCATGTTTTTGATTTTTCCTCAATTTTAAGGGGTTTCATGAAAAATAAACCTTGAACATATATAGACCATTTTAAAGTAGACATTTCAACAGTTAAAATGAGCCCGGATAGAATATTTAAATCGAAAAAACACAAATACAGTTTTCCGTGGAACAATTTGGCTTTGTTTTTTTTTTTTTTGAAAAATGTAAATAACTGGGAAACAATTTATTTTTCAGATGCCAGAAAAATCATGCTTATTCAATGCAAAAATAGGTATAATTTCACAAAATTTTACGTAAATTGAATCATTTTTATGAGAAAAAAAATTAAAAAACCGAAAAATAGGCTACTTGCCATTTTCTCGGAAAGTTTGACGTTATGTTTAAAAGTGCCTTGTATAAAAGTTTTAGATATACTTATTATCTACAACTTTCATTAAGAACATTTTTCGCTAGGTTACAAGAGTTTTATTTTAAATGTTTGTTGCTTTAGATTTGCGCATTTCAGAGGCACACATATCCACTCTTCTCTCCACAAATGATTTTTTAGAGAATGAAAAGAGATGAGTTACATACAGCGAAGATTCTAAAGATTCTTATTTAAGTAGAATTTTTTTTATGACTTTTCCAGAATTTTTTGCAATCCTTCATAATAACGAAATTTCGTGCGTGTTAACAATATTTTTCTAGCCACATACTCGTCATAGGTACTAATTATCGTTTTTGTAGTCGTTCTGGACTCTTTTAGATAAACAAGAGAGTTTTAATATTGTATTCTACTGTTTAACTATTTTGATAGACATAATTACTGTAGATACATATATATCTATTTGCACTATGTCTAAAGCTTTTGAAATCGAGTCAAGAATAGACATTGGTAGTCTCTCAGAAGAATGTAGAGGAGAATTTCCAACGTAAAAAATCTTACAGATTTTCCACATGGAGAATTTGTGAAACAAGGCATGATGGATAATAATTGCATTACAGTGTTACAGTGCTGCAATACACCAATCTACACTTAACTGTGAATGGTTTAAGCATGATTTTAGATCATTTTATGTACATATTCTCCAGACATAATTATTCCAGAAAAGCAAAGGAAAAGGTTTATTTTTCAGATGATTTAAATGAGAAAGACCCTCTTAAGAAATAGATACAGTGGACCACGGTCTAACTTAGTGAACCAGCAGCATACAGAATTTGACATAAAAGGCACTCCAATGCCTAAAATTACAAACAACCACATTAACAAAGAATATACAATTTAAAGTTTTTATACTTAAGAGAAAATGCAAATTATTCGTAAAAAGAGCAGAAGGCAAAGCTATTAATTTCAGGGTTTCACGTTTATCAATTTATGTAAACATTTTTTTTTTATTAGATACATTAGTTACTAAAATACATATTGCATTCTCTAATCCACAGTAGTCATGTTTACATCTACATCTACGTACACCATTAAGACGATTTGATTCTGAGAGCTCTGCTGTATCATCAACTGGTTTTTGTTTTATGTAATTACCTGTTATCATATTTTTTTTAAAGATTTAAAGACTGATTTTGTGCAGAGTTGCTTTTGGCTTCGTCTACGTGTTAGTGACTGACTGCTAATCTGTTTATAGAAAGTTAAATGCATTACAACGGAATTCCCTCATCTCGTAATGATTAAATTAACAATAATAAAAAAAAAATAAATAAAAAAAACGAATATGTCCGCGTCGCCGATTCTTGGTCGTTACGGGTTAGTGAATAGCGTGGCAATAAAGTTTCAAGAAGAAACTTGTTTTCTCGTAGAATTTCCCTTATCATCTTTCCACGATCAGAGCAGCTTTAGAAGAGATTCATTCGATTTGGTTGTGATTCAGTTTAGTTTCGCGATCTGATCGAACGGCTGGGATAATCAAATCGTGGCTATGTTTGCGTATAATATTTTAACTGTGACCATTTGCCTTATTGGCTGTGTTATGTCTGCCTATATAGTTCCAAAAGCTCAAATAGATGTTTACTATCCAAAGGGACTTGAAGTGTCCATTCCTGCAGAAGAAGGTATAACTCTTTTTGCATTTCATGGCAAGTTGAATGAAGAAATGGAAGGACTGGAGGGTGGGACGTGGTCTCGCGATATTGTAACTCCTAAAAATGGTCGCTATATTTTCCGTGATCGTAATGCTAGACTAAAAATTGGTGATACTATCTATTATTGGACTTATGTTATATATGATGGTCTTGGCTACAGAGAGGATAATGGAGTGTTTGAAATTAAGAAATATGTGAATTATACAGGAGGTCCACTTCCTGTTACAACAACAACCAGAAAACCACCTGTTCCTGTTACTAAACCAGATCTTGATATTCGAGACTCAACACCTTGCAGTCAATCAATATCAGTGGTCAATGGTGCTCAAGACCGTTGTTCAGGGCAATTAATCTTTGAAGAACAATTCGATGGAAGTTATATCGATGAAAATCGATGGCAACAAGAACGTCGATTCTCTTCCCAACCTGACTATGAATTCGTGGCATATCTCAATAGCGATGAAGTTCTGAATGTTAAAAATGGACTGCTTAATATCAAACCAACATTTTCTGTGAATATTTATGGACATGGAAATCTCCATCGGGAATTAAACTTTGGAATACATTGTACTGGAGAGATTGGAACAGACGAATGTCTCCATAAGGAGACATCTTTTGATATAATTCCACCAGTAATATCTGGTCAAATCAGTAGTAAAGGACGTTTCAGTTTTAAATATGGACGTGTAGATATTCGCGCCAAGCTTCCTAGTGCTGATTGGGTATTTCCCCAAATCTTCTTAAATCCAACTGAAAATTATTATGGTAAAAGCGGCTATAATTCTGGTCAAATGCGTATAGCTTTAACCTTGGGAGACAGAGGATGTGAATTATATGGTGGTGCCGTTCTTAGTGCTGATGAACCTTTTCGTAGTACTAAAGTTTGCAGTAAACAATGCTTAAATAATCAAAAGTGGTCCAGTGATTTTCATATTTATTCTCTTGTCTGGAAAGATGATTTAATATCTGTCAGTGTCGATGGTGATGATTATTGTGAAGTTCGACCAGGTGCTGGATTTCATGAGATTCGTTTAGGAGCGCAATCCCTTTCGAATGCTAATCTACTGGGTACTGGTGGTAAAATGGCTCCATTTGATCGAGAATTCTATATTACTTTAGGATATGGCGTTGGAGGACATCATGATTTCGTTGATAGTTCAAGTTTATGGCCTAGAGGTAAACCGTGGCCAAATTTACATCCTCGATCTATGTCGAAATTTTGGCGACACATTAAATCGGATCCATCATGGCTTGCAAATGATTCTGTTTTTCAAGTTGATTATGTTCGTGTTTATGCAATATAAATAAATTTTATTTTAAGGAAGGATGTGTTCTTTTATTTGAAACGGTTTAAATAATTTTTTTTTTTATTTACATTTACAGATATGTCGAACTACGCATTATTCAATAATTTCCAAATTTAAAAGAAAGAGTTCTCATTTCGAGATTTTTATGTGATTCAGTGTTCTTTTGAAATTAACATACCAATCGGCAAGCAAATAGAGAAATTAACATAATTTCCAAATATAAATATTTGTTTTGTTGTGTATGTTTCAATTTTCGAATATTTATAGGTCTACATTTTTTATTCATAAATGAAAACATGTTTACAGAGGAAACATTTTAAGTTTTTAGTAAGCTAATTTATTCACATTCATGCAGGATAAGTAATGGAGTAGCGTGTATACAAAATATTTGATTTTTTCCCTCCCATATAGGGATACTTTATACTTTTGTGTATGAAATATGTATCTGCAATCTTTCAGAAATGCAAATGCAAAGGGAAGGAAAACGCAGCCAGAAAAACTTGATTATTAACAAAAATAGAATAGTTTGAAAATAAATAAATTAAATACACCACTGGGACATTGGACCGGCACAGTTCATTTAGTGAGTGAATTTTATTAAGTAGGTAAATCAGCATAAAGTGTATGCTTAAAGAAAAAAATGTTCTTGCAAGCTTTTAAGCCCAGACTGCAGTAATGATAGAAACTTTTGGAGATACTCGTATATTGCACGGGTTGAACAAGAACTATATTTTCGACATTTTAGTGATAGAAAGTCTTATAAAGTCTTGTCTTGGACGCCAAATCTTTCTAGATTCAACATAGTAGCTGTTACTGAGTAGCATATTCTTTATAATAATTTTCAGTGAAAATAGAAACTTTCAATTTGGTATCCGAATTTGCATGATGTGGAAAAACTCTTCGGACAGAGAATAAAATCCTGGAAAATATACAGAAGAAAATATTTCGAAAAACCATGAAGCATAAATCTTAAAAAGGATCATGATGACATTTTTAAATTTATGGAAAATAAATTTTTCTAATTAGAAACATATTCATATTATAACAAAACTGTAATATCGAAAGAACAATAATTCTTAAAAAAAAAACAGATAACACATGGGAAAAAAACAACATTTGAAAATAACAGACAGCAAAAACCTTTTGCGGATGTTACACTTACCTTTTCAAAATAAATCAGTTATATTGCATATATTTCGGGCTGAACTCTACAAGGTGTTGATTAAGTATAAATAATTGTGTTCAGAATCATTAATGTGCTAGAAAGGAGGATTCGCTACTTGTTTTTCGCTTGTTAATTCCACCCAAGAAGAATGATCGAAATTCATTCAATATAAATAAATATTTTAGCAAATTAGCATTTATTCGTTTAATGTACGCAAGTTATTATAACTTATATGTAAGTACATTAATAAAAAGGTCAAAGTAAGAATGGAGGCATTAATCGAAAGAGAGAAGAGAGATGACATATAGTTAAAATCTACATCCTAAATAAACTACTGTATTTTAAAGAACAACAACTAAAACTAACGACTAATAACTAAACAACTAAGAACATTTAGTTGTTTAGTTATTACCAAATAAATAAGTTCAAAAATAACAAAAACGCGGATTTACATAATAAAAGAATTACTCAAAACAAAATAATACAATAAAAGTAACAAAAGAAAATAATCAAACCTACTCAATAAATGAAATAAGACAAAAACAAAATAAAAAAAAAGAAATAAAAAACAAACTTTAAAATTTCGAACATGCTGTGAAAGAAGAATAAACTAAGAAAATAAAATTTAAAGTTTAAACAAATTTTTTGTAAATTTTACTCAACAAGAGAACTGTAATAATGTTAAAAATTAATCGAAAATTACAGTATAAATAAAAAAAAAAGAAAAAAAAATACAAAAATGTCCAATTCATTGCCGAGTCGAAGATATCGTGGCGAACATAACTGAAACCGAATGACACTTAATTCACTATTTAATATAAGTTAATTTAATTTAATAATCACCAGAGAAACGATATTTTAAACGTGATTTAAACTTATTGAGGGAACCGGCACCTTGAATGGCTGCAGGCAGCTCATTCCATGAGCGAGCAGCCTGAACGAAGTAAGAGCGCCCATATATTTTCCACGGCATGAGATTGATATGGTCACAACAGCTCATAGTATAGTTGATTACTACTCCCAGATTCTTGACACGCTGCACTAGAGAGAGAGCACAACCATTTATCATAACTCCAGGAAAGTCTTTGATGTCGGAAATCATGTTGTTATGAAGAACCATGTATTGAGACTTGCCCGGATTTAGCAAGAGTTGATTTCTCATTGACCAATGGTATATCCGATTGAGGTAATCGTTAATGCGTGCTGGACAATCCTCCATCAGTCCAATTGGTCTATTGAGATAAAGCTGCACATCGTCAGCATACAAATGAATTTTCACGTCTTCAACAATATCAGGAAGATCATTGAGGAAAATACTGAATAATAAAGGTCCCAATACAGAACCTTATGGAACCCCACACAAGACAGGTAGAAGGCTAGAAGAACATCATTTACTTTAACTTCCTGACATCTGTCCCGTAGAAAACTATCTAGTAATTCAGTAACCAAAGACGAAAAACCAAAGTGAGCAGATAACTTAGACAGCAGAATCAGATGACTTACGCTGTCAAAAGCCTTAGAAAAATCGAGTAAAACCAGAACACCTATATTGTGATTATCAAGAGCTAATCGCAGATCATTAGTAACCTTTAGTAGAGCAATTTAACAGCTATGCTGGGAGCGAAACCCAGACTGCCATGCCGTGAGTAGTTTGTTTGCATCCAAATGTTTGACCTTTTGAGCATGCATTAACCTTTCCAGAACTTTGGAAATGAAACTAAGGATACTAATGTGGCGGAAATCGCTAAACTCTTTAGGAGACGATACCTTCGGAAGTGCGAGAATAGTTGCCACCTTCCAGACACGGGGAAAATAGAATGGGTCTGACATGAATTTAAAATATAGACCAGATGACTAATAATCATGGGTAAAATTAATTTAATGGAACGAGGATGTATTTCATCTGGGCCTACTTCGTCAACATCCACACACCTAAAGGAGAAGCTGGATCCAGAAAAATCAACAAAGTGATCGCGATTATCAGCTAAATCCTGGACAATACCCTGAGTAGAGGTGAAGAATTTATTTAGATCATTGGGGCATAAATCATAAGTAGGACCACTATCCTTTTTAGAACTGACACCAGCCCTCCTCAGATTGTTCCAAAGCAACTTGGGTGGCAAACTAGGGTTCAATTTGTTTTTATAAAACTGACGCTTTGCTCTGCGTATAGTCGATACAACACGATTGCGAGCATATTTATACAAGCGCTTCGTATTGTCAGATCTTATCCGTCTGTGGAGATGATAAAAATGTTCTCGCTCAGATATAAGAAATGCTATTTCGGGCGAGAACCAAGGGCATCCAGAAGTTTGCGATCTTTTACGTATCAGAGGAACATGTCGGTCATGCAGGTGCTTAACCAATGCATTAAAAATGTCAACTTGATGGTCGACGGAAGAACTCAAATAAATGTCCCCCCAATTCAAGAGACTGCATTCATCTCCCAGTTCCGACAAATTTACACCATTATAGTTTCGAAAAGACACCGATTGAGGTTCTGGAGAGCGCAGAGGTAGGTCATAGCACATGAATATGATATCGTGATCGAGAAAGCTCGGTGGACAAAGCTGATTATGAAAAACGACCTGCTCCGCATCAGAAGTGAGAAACAAATCCAGCAAGGATGGGTTGGCTGAGTTTATAAACGTTGGGAAAGTGTTAACTATTTCTAGTTGTGATTGTTGGATCACAGATAGAAAATTTCTAGGATATTTTTGGCTTTCATTCTCTCGCGAATATTTGAGTCGGTATTATCCTTTCGCGAGAGAATGAAATTATTCATTCCCAAGACTTTTGCATGTTCGAATAATAAAGAGTGAAAAAACATACATATATTCTTTTTCATTCTTATGCGCCACAGGACGAATTATATTTATTTTTTTTAAGGCCGAAATAAATAGCTGCAAGAAAAGGCTCGTTGCCTAGAAGTTTATCCTTTCATTTCAAAAGTGATTCAAAATTTTTTTTGGCATAGACCTACGAAAAAAGTCTCCAATAATATATTGTTCGGCTTGAAGTCTTTTTGTGTTTTCGATGTAATCCTTTAAGTGATGAAGCATTTCGTATGTTAAATTGTTCTCAGAATTTTTACTGGCTTTCGGCACTCTTCTATTTTCATCTGTATATCGTTTGAGGGATCATGCGCAGCTAGTTGTAAAGTTTGAGCCACACATCTTACTATAGCCAAATCAGATTTCAAACGCGTATGAATTTGTTCATATTCATCATTATCGACATCGTTTTCAGAAATAGATGAAATTCAATTGTTGTCTTCGTTAGTTAGTAATCCTGCTATTTCTTGTTGAAGGAGTTTGAATGCTTTTAAAACATTTGCTCCGTTATCAGTTGTAGACGAATATATTTGTGAGAGAGATATACAAGTCGCCTAAGCATTTTACTATCTCTTCTTTCAGAAAACTGCCGAATGCTGCTTTTTTAATTGGATGATTCCTATGGCAAAAATAAATTCTGGTAAAAATAAAAAGCCATCTTGGCTAGAAAAAATTAAAAGCCGAGCTCGCTTTTTATATTTTTACCGGAAAAAAGTATCAAGCTATTGCGCTTGCTTTTTTCTAGCTTCAAAACTATTACCGGCCAGGAATAACAAGTAAATTAAACTTTTTCCGTAAAAATTATAACTGGTTCGGTCCCTGAAAATAAGAAGCCTGCTTCGCTTTTTATACTTTTGGCTTCCAAACCTGTTACTTCCAGCTCGATAAAATAAAAAGTCAAGCTGACTTTTTATTTTTGCCAGAAAAAATAAAAAGCCTTTCCGGCTTAGATTTTTTTAGCTTTTTTTTTAAAAAAAAGTTCAGTTTTCAAAAGGTTTACAGGAATCGAAACGGGTTTTACGAGACATCTTTTGGTATATTCCACTAAATTCCACGATCATGATTTATCCCAGATGTTTTTGTTTAAAATTTTAAAAATACCAGTTATTTTCGGTCCCTGGAAGAAAGTGATATTACTACGGACTATAAAAGTCGCCCCTAATTTTATGCAATTCTACGTAAAACTAGCAAAATAAAGGAAATAATAATTGATAAAAAAAAATGTAAATAAAAGAAATGTAACATTCTGAGGTTTTCAAATCTTGCAAAAACCAGTAACGGTTATCAAGTATTTTGTCGGAAAAATCGATAAAATTTCAAAAAATTAAGATTTTTTTAAAAATTTGTTTGACCCTGACATTTTTTAACTAGTTTCAAGAGGGGATGGAGTGATTGCTTGAGATTCGCTGTAAAACTTAGATGGGTTACTATTATCTGAGCTAAAATTCACCGTCATAGGTTGTATAACAAGAAAGTTACAGGGTGTTTTATGAAAACCAGCATATTTTATATATCACTAAGTAATTGCGAAACGGTTCAGATGCCCTTCCCAATTGTTATATAGTTATAATTTTGTCAGTAATTTAACTGTGGATATCAAATGCCGCATTATTCTTAGCACCTTTAATGTACTATCCATTGAATAGATCTCATGTAAATTATTCATCAATTAAATATTTCTTTCATAATTTTAAAATAATTTTCAGATTGACTACCATGTTTAATCTTGCAAGAATATCAATTTCTTCGATTCCTTCTTCGTTCTGAAGATACTAGATTCTTCTTTCTGTCTTGTTTGGGGTAATGGTGTATACCTGAAATGGAGTACCTGAGTATTAATGACTTTAATGACTTTCTTGGCCAGGACCCAGTATATGACAAATGGTGGATACGACCTGCAGTCCTTTCGGAAGGCGTATATCACGTCAATCCTGTCAAGGGATACGATGAATTGCCAGCAGACCTACGTTTCTGAAAGCACGGGTTCTTCTCAGTGATTGGGGAAAGGACAGGCGTCTTTCTTCTTAGTCAGTCATACGCTAATAATAATATTAGACAGTTTGATTTATTATTTGTATTTCCTTTTTTTTTCTTTCAAACAATTAAAATTACAATTTTCTAAAACTTATAATTACGATCTCTTTGGAGTCAACAACAGACTATTTTATTTTTTTTGTTTTTGATTTCTCAAATCATCGCCTACTTAAAAGATACCTCGAGAAATCACGGAGTAAATTCGAAAATTTTTCGGCCCTAAAAACCTGCAAATGTTTTAGGTCGATTCGAGAACTGAGGTGTCGAGCACATCCTACAGAACGAGATGCTTGGTCGGCTGTAATGGTGAACATCGCCACAACACTCCCCTGTGCAGTCAGTTAATGTTAATTTTCAGCCAATTATAACCAGCAGTTTCAATTTCGGATGTATGGAGCGAATTAAGTTCTACTTTTGCTTTAACTACTAAAAAAAAATATCTTAAATACTTTTGAATGTAGCAAGATGGCTCATTGTAATGTTATATTGGACTAATTTAAAGCTCATACTTATTGTATATATGTGTATAATTTTCATTCACCCAAACGAGATTTATAGAAAGTTTTCTTTTTTACTTTCCAACACCAATAACATATCCATTGGCTACAAGTTTATTGCATTTCTTCTCTTCTGCCAAACAAACAGTTTCTGTTGCGTTAATTTCACATGGAAAGTTATACTAATTAACATGAATTATACAAGAAAGGACTGCACAAGAATGAGTTATAGTTATGTAATCCAATAAATGAAAATAAATTTTCAAGGTTTTTTTTTAAACATTTTACTCAATGAGTGTGATAAATACTGTTACGCAGCACAAAGTGATACAAGCGACATCTATTGGAAATGGAGACAACCTTAGGTTAGTGACATCCTAGTAAACTGGGTAATACCTTTGACACACAGCGAGTATAGGTATCATAGTACGGATACTATTGTATTCGCTGTACCATGCTAGGTGACACATCGCATTATAGTTTTATTTGACAGCTTTAAAAACTTAGTAAGTTTTGCTTTTCAAGAAATCGTCGGAAATAGTTTTAATGTCAGCTCGGCGCATGTCATAAACTAGTGAATATTCCCGAAAAGGCCTACTTGAACTAAAAGTCATAAGCTTGATAAATTTGCCACTACCTGAAAGTAGCGCTGAAATCATTAAAAAGTTCCGTTTACCATGGCAAAAACCCAAGTATTTATACTAGCCTCGTACCAGTTTGCTCAGCTTGTATTATGCTGGTATGCAACGACACACAGGTGGTTCATCCGTGTACTATGGTATCTGTACTAGCTGTGTGTCAAAGGTATAAGATAGAACTTGTTAATGATATCTGAAATATTGTGTTTTAAATAACGAACTAAGGCCACGCTCGTAACAACTGCTGTCAGAAGTGGCATAAAATCGCGAAATAAAGTGGTGGCATTTGACTTTGAAATTCAAAGAGTGATTAATTTGGTGAAATCGTGTGTAACTTTCCTGCTATAAGTGAAATTCCGAAAGATAATTTTATATCAATTTGTGAGTGAATTATCAAAGTAATGGGACGCAAACTAGAGGAGGTTCGCATACAGGAATTGAAAGTGGAGTTGGGGAAGCGGTCATTGCAAACGACAGGTCTAAAGAATGTTCTAGTCGTGCGACTTAGACAAGCCTTGATAGAGGAAGAAAAGAATCCCGAGACATTTGTTTTTGAAGAAGAAGCTGAAGCTGAAGAAGAGCCTGCGATGAACATGGAACAGCTTTTGGGTACCTTAATGACCAAACTGGAGCTTTCAGCCCTGCAGATAAAGAATGCTTTTGAGGAACAAAAGAATTCTCTTGAATCCCGTTTAGATGAGCAGAAGAAATCTCTGGAGGAACAAAAGAATTCACTGGAATCACGTTTAGATGAGCAGAAGAAATCTATGGTGGAACAAAAGAATTCTCTGGAAACCCGTTTGAACGAACAGAAGAATTCTCTCGAATCCCGTTGGGATGAACAAAAGATTTCTTTACAGCATTGTCTAGAAACTTGTTTGGAAGAACAGAAGAATTTTCTGAAAAATTCATTAGACACACAAAATGTGAAAATTGAAGAAATCCAGCAGGAAGTGTTGGAAGTTCAGCAACAAGTGTCGGAAGTTAAACAAGAAATGTCGGAAGTACAACAAAATGTCACGGAGCAGCTTGATAACTTTAAAGCAGATTTGGAGAGGATAAAGCATCGACAACCTCGACGCGAAGGAATTGAAATATGCGGTACAGGCAGAATGAAACCTCCAATATTTGATGGACAAAGTTCGTGGCATATTTTCAAGAGACAATTCGAGGCAGCTTCCGAAGTAAATGCATGGAGCGATGCAGACAAAGCTACAGCTCTGGTATTAGCACTTCGCGGTCCTGCGTTAGAGTGATTGAAAAGCAACTTGATTACATTTCACTAGTACAAGCGATAGAATTACGTTATGGAGATGAGCACATGCAGCAAGTATATCGCCTGCAGTTACGCAACCGGACTCAAAAGCATGGAGAGTAACTACAACAACTACAGGCTGATGTGGAAAGATTAGCTTATCTTTCATACTCTACCGTAAATGCGGATTTCCATAATGAACTGGCAACAGAAGCATTTGTGAACGCTATTGCAGATCAAAATTTACAACAAGCGTTAAGGCTAGCAGGAAAGAAATCAACAGCAGAAGCACTAGCCTATTCATTAGCATCTGAATCTGCCAGGCAAGCTTCTCGAAGTGCAGTGCGAGTGAGAGAAATTTCGGTGGAAGAATGTACTTGTAATAGAATGCACCCATCACAGAGCAATTCTTCACGCGGTATTCTGCGATGCTGGAATTGTAATAGACCAGGACACCTCCAAAGGGACTGCAGAAAACGCCGTCGAATTGAATCACCAGAAGCGAAGGACAGAACAGAATGCCAAAGATGTCGAGCCAGGGAGCAAGCTATTCGGGGAGAGACTAGAAATCAAACAGCGACTAGTCGCATCAGCTCCCCTGTTCAGCAGTCGGAAAACATGTAAAAACCAACTTCGGGGGGGGGGGGGTAGAAGTTGGTTGGTAGGGTCGACAGCCCCGAAGTCATCATTCAGATAGCCCAGTTGCAAAGAAACAATAGCAGTCTTGTTATATATGGAAGTGTAGGAAAAAATGACTGCGCTGTCACTATCGACACTGGAGCTTCAAGATCAATAATTAGAGCGGATCTTGTCAAGAACAAATGGCTTCACAATACCACCAAATATTTACAAAGAACAGCAACTGGGCATTCAACTAGGCGAACTACTATTTCCTCACACTTTCCTAGTTTCAGACATAACGGATGAATGCATTCTTGGAGTAGACTTTATTACCACATATAAAATAAATTTAGATGTCGGAGAACGGATATTCAAATATGGCAACATAGAAATTCCTATGAGACTAGGAGGAGGAACAGATTATTACTCTCTCTGCATTCTCGGAGACGCTAGTATGGACAAAGCTTACTGATGATATCGGGACCTGCCGATTCTATTTTGTAGAACCTAACACTACAAAAGTTACATCGAACATCATTGTAGGTAAGACTTTAGTTAAAGCAGGAGGTGCAACATTAATTCCAGTCAGAGTGCTCAACACATCCAACATGAGGTACAACTACATAAAAGAAGGTGCTATAATTGGAAATTGTGAACCCGTTTATCAGATTGTTAATTTGAATAATGGTAGTAATATTAAGGAAGCAATACCTATACCAACTACTACTCAACAGGTTCAGAAACTTCTTTCATCTAGTGCCTTAAGTGAACAGATATACAATGATGCCAAAGAGGTGATCGATGAATTTTCGGAATTATTTGTAATGAATGATGAAGATTTCGGTAAAACAAATCTTGTACAGCATCGGATCAATACAGGAGATTCTAGGCGAATTTGGCAGATACCAAGAAGACTACCATTAGCGAAACAATCAGAAGTTGCAGATATGATAAACTCCATGAAGGAACAGGGCATAATAGAAGAATCTAATAGTCCTTGGACATCTCCAGTTGTTCTAGTCAGGAAAAAGGATGGCAGCACCCGATTCTGTGCAGACTACCGGCAGCTAAATAACATAACGAAAAAGGATAGCTATTCGTTACCAAGCATTGATGACACACTAGACACCCTTTCCGGAGTACAATGGTTTTCCACCCTGGACTTGAAGAGTGGTTACTGGCAAGTGGAAATACATCCCGAGGACCGAGAGAAAACTGCTTTCTCAGTTGGCAGTGGCTTATGGCAATTCAAAGTAATGCCATTTGGATTATGTAATGCTCCAGCCACATTCGAACTACTCATGGAATGTGTTTTACTTGGATTAACCTGGAAAACATGTCTGGTCTACTTAGATGACATAATAGTAATCGGAAGGACATTCGAGGAACATAAAAACAATTTACGGGACGTACTTCAAAGAATGAGAGATGCGCAACTGAAGCTCAGTACGAATAAATGCGCTCTATTTAAAAGTGAAGTAAAATATTTGGGGCACATAGTTTCATCACAAGGCGTAAGAACTGATCCAGGAAAGATAACAACTGTCAAAAATTGGCCAATTTCAAAGGACAACATCAATTAAGAAGTTTTCTTGGTCTAGCTACCTACTACAGGCGATTCGTAAAAGGTTTTGCAGATATAGCAAGGAGCCTACATCAACTTATAGAAAAAGGAAAGCCGTTCATATGGTCAGATAAATGTAACGGGAGTTTTGAGAATTTGAAGCAGCATCTCTGTGGAAGTCCAGTACTTCACTATCCAATGTTGGGAAAAACTTTTATATTGTACACGGATGCCAGCAATGTAGGTATCGGGGCAGTGCTTTCACAGGAGAAGGATGGTCAAGAGGTGCCAGTAGCGTATTATAGCAAAACACTTTCAAAATCAGAGAGAAATTATTGTGCTACAAGAAACGAGCTACTTGCTATTGTAGATTCAACAAAACATTTCCATAAATATCTCTACGGGCAGAAATTTATCGTCCGCACAGACCATGCAGTGCTTAAATGGCTTTTGCAGCTTAAGAACCCTGAAGGGCAAGTGGCGAGATGGATAGAGCGACTCCAAGCTTATGACTTTGAAATCCAACACCGAAGAGGACGTATCCATGGAAATGCAGACGCCCTTTCACGACGTCCATGCAAAGTTGAATGCAAACATTGCGTTCGGGTGGAAGAAAAAGAAACACAGGCAACTATACAGCTGATAACGGTGGAACCATCGACGGGTTTGGACAACGAGACCTTACGAACAACACAACGGGAAGACCCAGACATATCACCCATTCTTGCTTGGAAAGAAGACATGGAAAGACCACAATGGAAAGATATCTCGGAGAGGAGTGAGAAACTGAAGAGCTACTGGGCTGATACAAAGCGACATCTATTGGAAATGGAGACAACTTTAGGTTAATAACATCCGAGTTTGGTTTGGAGAACGGCATTTTCAGGAAGGTTCTAGGCTAATTTGTTGAGTATAAATACGGAGCTACTCACATCCAGGAGGTAGTCTAATTTCAGACAGTGAAATAAACGAAGTAAACTATTGCGATAATTAGATACTAGCGATAACTATAAAGAGTTGATTTGATAATTGTTTGTAAATGTATAAAAGTAAATAGTGAAGTTATATAAAAGAAAGGACTTGTTAATGATATCTGAAATATTGTGCTTTAAATAACGAACTAAGGCCACGCTCGTAACAATACGTATATTCGGTATTGTCTATACCCGGATAACGTAATTAAGAAACTTTATACTTAAATCTATGAGTGAAACTTTGCCGAATCAGCCTTTCTCTTTTGTTGTGAATACGAATAAAACCTATAAAATGCTCTTATTGCAGCGATTCTGCAGATTCTAATACAACTTAGTGAATATAATGCGACCATAGCACAATCATAGTTCGATTATGTGTTGCTGGACACAAAGTTCACTGATAATGCATAATTACTTGCACTGCATGGAATCAGATCAGAACATTTAATTTATTATTGAGCCTGTATCTTAAAATGTAATGAATATATTCATATCTATTAATAGTGCACTTAAGGTCGACGCCACTGAACATACATTTGCAATTATTGTTATGAACAACGAATCTGCTAGAACTATACTGAAGAGATTGTCTGTGAAAATGTTTGATCATTCTTGTTGAGTTACGAGTAGTTGAGGAAAGTAAAGAGCCAGCAGTGTAGTCTTTCATTTTAGTATCTTCTCAATTTTAATCAGTTAGCAGTATATATACATATATACAAATACAGATACAGTTTGTGCAATTACAAATTATTATTAATTTTTTTTTGTTTTTTTAATTAGCAAAACACTTGTATGTAAATATTCCACAGATATATTTCTTTAAGTTTTAACAAATTTAAAACTACGTTATAATCTACTAAATACAAAATCCCGATGCGTTTCGCCTTATTGGGGCATTATAAAGGGCTGGCTACTGACTGCAAATTATAAAAATAGGCCTGGTTTAAGTAGCGGACTTCTATCTGAAAAATCTATTTGGTCATTCACTAATACATTGCCATTAGCTAGAGCTCGTCTAATTTCGAAAATTTCATATTTGTCAAGTACAGGACCATTGCTTAAATTATGTAGTAGAGTAAGGTTATTGATGTTTGTACTATGATTTTCTATAGCAAGATGTTTTGAGAGACCCGATTTAGGCTTCATGTGTTTAGCTCCTGCGACATGTTCAGAATATTTAGTTTTTATTTTTCGTTTTGTTTTGCCAATATATTCCGCAGAGCAGTCGTCACACTTAATTTTGTATATACCTGTTTTTTCTAAATTTGAAACTTTATTTTTTATTTTGTTGTTAACCAAAATTCCTTTTAAATTATTATTGTTAACCAAGGCTTGCTTAATGTTGCATTTCAGTAGAACATTTTTAAGGCTATTGTACCCTTAATATATGGAACTTTTCGCCATTGAAAATAATTGTTGCAATTGACAACCGGAAAAATTAAATTGAATGCAGCATTTCTATTTTTTTGGTATAAAAGTTTGTAAACTATTTTTTTCGTGTAACCATTATTTGTAGCAATGTCGATTATCGTGTTTAACTCTTTTTTAAAACTTATTGGACTTAAGGGAACTTGGATAAGTCTGTTAAGCATACTATGGAAAGCTGCCATTTTTGTGGACCAAGGATGATTGGAGTTAAAAGGTATCACAGCATCAGAATATGTGTCCTTTCTATATATGTCAAAACTTAAGGAATTGTCAGTAATTAAAATGTTAATATCTAAAAAATGTCTACTGTAAACTTTATACAGTCGTCAAGGCTGTTTAAAATGTTATTAACAAAGTTGGTAAGCTGACGCTGCGTACCAGTCCAGATACAAAAAACGTCATCCACGTAACGGAACCAGACAAAGACATGTTTTAATAAATCATTTTTTACTGTGTTAAATAAAATATCTTCCAAATGACACATAAAGAACTCAGCCAAAAACGGAGACAGAGCTGATCCCATAGCTAAGCCTTTCGACTGTGAATAAAACACACTATTAAACAGAAAATAATTTTGGTCAATACAAACATTTAACAAGTTAATTAACTGAGACGACTTATCCGGGTTTGAAACCTTCGTTCTAATTAAGTTAAAAAGGATAGATTTCAGTTTGGTCAACGGTAATGAGGGAAAAAGATTGCACACATCAAAGGAAACTAATTTAGAATTTCTTGGTATCTTAAAATCTTTGATTTTATCAATTAATTCTATAGAATTTTTTAAAGAATATTTTGGCAAAAAGTCAATAACCTTAGGGATTATTGAACTTAATTCTTTAGCAAGCTTCTGTGCAGGAGCATTAAAAGAAGCTGAAACCGGTCTCATTGGGATGCCCTCTTTATTGAGTTTGGGGAGGACATATAGAATTGGCGCTGATGGATTACACTGTTTTTGTCTAAATTTATCAAAATTATCGAAAATCAAAGGGCTATTGTTAATCAGCTTATTCACAACATTCTTATATTTCAAGGTTGGATCCGAATTCAATATAGTGACGTTGATGCTATTTATACAATTAATCATTTTCTCTGAATAAACAGATCTATCTAAAATTGCAATCACATTACCTTTGTCCACTTTCAAAACAATTAATTCACTGATTATTTCATCGAAAACTACATGGTAAAATACTTTTAGATGAGCACTGAATTTCCGACGAAAAAAAATCTTACAGTTTTTTCCATTTGGGGAATTTGTGAAACGAGACATGATAGATAATAATTGCATTACAGTGTTACAGTGCTGCAGTACACCAATTTACACTTAACTGTGAATGGTTTAAGCATGATTTAGATCATTTTATGTACATATTCTCCAGACATAATTATTCCAGAAAATCAAAGGAAATCGTTTATTTTTCAGATTATTTAAATTAGAAAGACCCCCTTAAGAAATAGATACAGTGGACCATGGTCTATCTTAGTGGACCAGCAGCCTACAGAATTTGACATAAAAGGCACTCCAATGCCTAAAATAACAAACAAACACTTCAACAAAGAATATACAATTTAAAGTTTTTATACTTAAGAGAAAATGCAAATTATTCGTAAAAAGAGCAGAAGGCAAAGCTATTAGTTTCAGGGTTTCAGGTTTATCAATTTATGTAAACATTTTTTTTATTAGATACATTGGTAAAATACATATTGCATTCTCTAATCCACAGTAGTCATGTTTACATCTACAGCTTACCTAGACCATTAAGACGATTTGATTCTGAGAGCTCTGGAGTTTTAGAAGAGATTCATTCGATTTGGTTGTGATTCAGTTTAGTTTCGCGATCTGATCGAACTGCTGAGATAATCAAATCGTGGCCATGTTTGCGTATTATTTTTTAACTGTGACCATTTGTCTAATTGGCTGTTTTGTGTCTGCCTATATAGCTCCAAAAGCTCAAATAGATGTGTACTAACCAAAGGGACTTGAAGTGTCTATTCCTGCAGAAGAAGGTGTAACTCTATTTGCATTTCATGGCAAGTTGAATGAAGAAATTAATGGACTGCAGGGTGGGACGTGGTCTGAAGATATTCTAACTCCTAAAAATGGTCGCTATATTTTCCGTGATCGTAATGCTAGACTAAAAATTGGTGATACTATCTATTATTGGACTTTTGTTATAAAGGATAATCTTGGTTACAGAGAGGATAATGGAGTGTTTGAAATTAAGAAATATGTGAATTATACAGGAGGTCCAATTCCTGTTACAACAACAACCAGAAAACCACCTGTTCCTGTTACTCAACCAGATCTTGATATTCGAGACTCAACACCTTGCAGTCAATCAATATCAGTGGTCAATGGTGCTCAAGACCGTTGTTCAGGGCAATTAATCTTTGAAGAACAATTCGATGGAAGTTATATCGATGAAAATCGATGGCAACAAGAACGTCGATTCTCTTCTCAACCTGACTATGAATTCGTGGCATATCTCAATAGCGATGAAGTTCTGAATGTTAAAAATGGACTGCTTAATATCAAACCAACATTTTCTGTGAATATTTATGGACATGGAAATCTCCATCGGGAATTAAACTTTGGAATACATTGTACTGGAGAGATTGGAACAGACGAATGTCTCCATAAGGAGACATCTTTTGATATAATTCCACCAGTAATATCTGGTCAAATCAGTAGTAAAGGACGTTTCAGTTTTAAATATGGACGTGTAGATATTCGCGCCAAGCTTCCTAGTGCTGATTGGGTATTTCCCCAAATCTTCTTAAATCCAACTGAAAATTATTATGGTAAAAGCGGCTATAATTCTGGTCAAATGCGTATAGCTTTAACCTTGGGAGACAGAGGATGCGAATTATATGGTGGTGCCGTTCTTAGTGCTGATGAACCTTTTCGTAGTACGAAAGTTTGCAGTAAACAATGCTTAAATAATCAAAAGTGGTCCAGTGATTTTCATATTTATTCTCTTGTCTGGAAAGATGATTTAATATCTGTTAGTGTCGATGGTGATGATTATTGTGAAGTTCGACCAGGTGCTGGATTTCATGAGATTCGTTTAGGAGCGCAATCCCTTTCGAATGCTAATCTACTGGGTACTGGTGGAAAAATGGCTCCATTTGATCGAGAATTCTATATTACTTTAGGATATGGCGTTGGAGGACATCATGATTTCGTTGATAGTTCAAGTTTATGGCCTAGAGGTAAACCGTGGCCAAATTTACATCCTCGATCTATGTCGAAATTTTGGCGACACATTAAATCGGATCCATCATGGCTTGCAAATGATTCTGTTTTTCAAGTTGATTATGTTCGTGCTTATGCAATATAAATAAATTTTATTTTAAGGAAGGATGTGTTCTTTTATTTGAAACGGTTTAAATAATTTTTTTTTATTTACATTTACAGATATGTCGAACTACGCATTATTCAATAATTTCCAAATTTAAAAGAAAGAGTTCTCATTTCGAGATTTTTATGTGATTCAGTGTTCTTTTGAAATTAACATACCAATCGGCAAGCAAATAGAGAAATTAACATAATTTCCAAATATAAATATTTGTTTTGTTGTGTATGTTTCAATTTTCGAATATTTATAGGTCTACATTTTTTATTCATAAATGAAAACATGTTTACAGAGGAAACATTTTAAGTTTTTAGTAAGCTAATTTATTCACATTCATGCAGGATAAGTAATGGAGTAGCGTGTATACAAAATATTTGATTTTTTCCCTCCCATATAGGGATACTTTATACTTTTGTGTATGAAATATGTATCTGCAATCTTTCAGAAATGCAAATGCAAAGGGAAGGAAAACGCAGTCAGAAAAACTTGATTATTAACAAAAATAGAATAGTTTGAAAATGAATAAATTAAATACACCACTGGACACATATTGAACCGGCACAGTTCATTTAGTGAGTGAATTTTATTAAGTAGGTAAATCAGCATTAAGTGTATGCTTAAAGAAAAAAATGTTCTTGCAAGCTTTTAAGCCCAGACTGCAGTAATGATAGAAACTTTTGGAGATACTCGTATATTGCACGGATTGAACAAGAACTATATTTTCGACATTTTGGCGATAGAAAGTCTTATAAAGTCTTGTATAGGACGCCAAATCTTTCTAGATTCAACATAGTAGCTGTTACTGAGTAGCATATTCTTTATAATAATTTTCAGTGAAAATAGAAACTTTCAATTTGGTATCCGAATTTGGATGATGTGGAAAAATTCTTCGGGCAGAGAATAAAATCCTGGAAAATATCTCGAAGAAAATATTTCGAAAAACCATGAAGCATAAATCTTAAAAAAGGATCATGATGAAATTTTTAAATTTATGGAAAATAAATTTTTGTAATTAGACACATATTCATATTATAACAAAACTGTAATATTGAAAGAACAATAATTCTTAAAAAAAAACATAATAAATGAAAAAAAAACATTTGGAAATAACAGACAGGAAAAACATTTTGCTGATGTTACACTTACCTTTTCAAAATAAATCAGTTATATTGCTTATATTTCGGGCTGAAGTCTACAGGGTGTTGATTATGTATAAATAGTTGTGTTCAGAATCATTAATGTGCTAGAAAGGAGGATTCGCTACTTGTTTTTTGCTTGTTAAATCCACCCAAGAAGAATGATCGAAATTCATTCAATATAAATGAATATTCTTACGAGATTTTTGGGTTTCATTCTCTCGCGAATGAATGAATCCAAATATGTTTGAGTCGGTATTATCTTTTCGCGAGAGAATGAAATTATTCATTCTTAAGTCTTTTGCATTCGCGTATAATAAAGAGTGGAAAAGCATATGTTCTTTTTCATTCTTTTGCGCCACAGGACGAATTATATATATTTTTTTAAGGGTCGAAATAAATAGCTGCAAGAAAAGTCTCGTTGCCTAGAAATTTATCCTTTCATTTCAACATTGATTCAAATAATTTTTTGGCATAGACATTTCTGCTTATTCTCTAATTTTGTTTCGCATACTAGCCAGTCACGAGAAAAATCTCCAATAATATATTGTTCGGCTTGAAGTCTTTTTGTGCATTCGACCGACCACTGGTTTAAATGCTTCCAAAAACTGTGTTATGAAATTCCAATCCATAACAAAAGATTATTCAATGTCGTGGTTTTCGATGTAATCCTTTAAGTGATGAAGCATTTCGTATGTTAAATTGTCAACCATTGACACTCGTATATGCCGTGCGATACAATGACTTCTGATATTCGTTCTCAGAATTTTCACTGCTTTTGGGCACTCTTCTATTTTCTAGTTGTAAGCCACACATCTTACTAGAGCCAAATCAGATTTCAAACGCGTATGAATTTGTTCATATTCATCATTATCGACATCGTTTTCAGAAATAGATGAAATTCAATTGTTGTCTTCGTTAGTTAGTAATCCTGCTATTTCTTGTTGAAGGAGTTTGAATGCTTTTAAAACATTTGCTTCGTTATCAGTTGTAGTCGAATATGTGAGAGAGATATAAAAGTCGCCTAAGCATTTTACTATCTCTTCTTTCAGAAAAACTGCCGAATGCCGCTGTTTTAATTGGACCATTCCTATTGTGTTGATGGGAATTTTAAATTCCTTGAGATACTGTATCTTGACCGTTGGAATAGTTTTGTCCATCTTTGTGGCCACATCAACTTTTAAGAAAACCATCTTCTTCTTTATTGTTCTTGCCAAGAGTTCCTTAATTTCCTTAGAACACACTCCCAACTTATTAAATGATCTTTCGTAAGGTTCAATTATGTTTTTAAACTACATTTCATCATCGAAAACTCTAAATCGTATATTTTTAGGACTAATTAATCGGACACAGCACTTTAAAAAGTTGCTTACAGATACAGCATTTGTTTCCCTTGACGATATTTCTGGGTAATTTATATTTTCACTTTCAAAATTATGATTGTGAACAGTTAGTGTTTTTTGATATCTCCTAACGATTTCCCTTTGAATCCTTTTCACATAATAAACACTTTGAAGAATCAGTATTCTTATCATAAGTCATGAATTTGTTTTTATCTATTAATATTAGGTTTCTGACCCATAATTATACACATATTTGTAAAATTCACAAATTCGGAAAATCTGTCAACATACAATCTTGATCCTCCTAATACATGTGTTACGATCCACTGGATTTCACCGATAGTCAAACAATGAAATATGGGAAGAATGTTCTTTTTCATTCCGAATGATTTGTTTTCATTTTTATTCATTCTTTTGCTGTCATTATTGAAGAATATTCTCTCATTTTCATTTTCTTAGGCAGAGCTGGGCAATACTTAAGTAAAAAAAGACTTAAGTACTACTTAAAGTACATTTTCGTTACTTAAGACTTATTACTCAATACTTTTGAAATGCCCTACTTAGTACTTGAAACATAAGTACTTTGTTTCTATTTACTTGTACTAATATCTATTAATTGAACTCGATAAACTTCATTATATTACTGCCAACGTACAATGATTCTAAAAAAAGTACTTTAAAAAGTACTTCAAAAAGTACTCAGTACTTTTATAGACTTAGTACTTAGTTACAAGTACTTTTCATATATGCGGTACTTGTACTTACGCTGAAGTACTCAGGCCTTCGGTACTTGTACTTGTACTTAAGTACTTTTTTGGTACTTGCCCAGGTCTATCTTAGGAATGGAGTATATTCACAAAATTCTCGGCAGGAAACACTCTCTCAAGAATCGTTCGATTCAAATATTCATTCGCGAATGAATGTTAACGATTAGAATGTATTTGTTTTTCATTTGCGAACGAATTTTTCCGAACTCTGTTTCCATCTTTAAAATTTCTAATAAAAGAATTATGAATGAATGGATATTACTTTGGATTTGATTTCTAACAATTTTCACTTTATATGTTCCAACACGTCAATGAATATAGGCACATCTATTTGTATATAATCTATGTAGCAGGGTGGTGTTTCTGGTTCAGAGGTCAATAGGGAAGAAAGCAGAAACCGAACTCAGTTATGACTTTTTACGAAAAAAGCCAACTTTACTTGTTATTCCTGACCAATAATAATTTGAAGGTAAAAAAACTAAGCTGGAAAGGCTTTTTATTTTTTCTGGCAAAAACAAAAAGCCAGCTTGGTTCGAAAAAAATAAAAAGCCGGGCTCGCTTTTTATATTTTTATCGGAAAAAAGTATCAAGCCGTTGCGCTTGCTTTTTTCTAGCTTCAAAACTATGTATTACCGACCAGGCATAACAAGTAAATTAAGCTTTTTTCGTAAAAATTATATATATATGAAAATAAGACGCCTGCTTGGCTTTTTATACTTTTGGCTCCCAAACCCCAATAAGCAAAAATTCCAGATGTGGAATTTTCGCACGGAATTCCAGTGGAAAAAGTGACGGCATTCTCACACACACAGCTGTTTTTACACGCTACAGCGAACGCCATTTTCAGCTTTACAGATGTGTTGGAGGTATACGAAAAATTGTTAATGGCTTATATTAGCTGTGTTCTTTTGGTTCCGTGTAGTGTTCTGCAAAACACAGGCGATTGCGAATTGAATTGATTTGTAGAGTGCATAACAGTAGAAAAAGTTTTGAAAGTGTAGTGAAAATAATCAAGGTGCCATGACTTTAATTCTTACAAAACGCTAAAGCTGTCAAACTTTGCTCCGAATTTATCAAGCTCTACTTTGGCATTTTGCAGGATTCAAGTCATGGCAGTTTGACTATTTTCTCTATACTTTCAAAAAATTTTCTATTGCTTTGCAAATCTTACAAATTATTTATGTTCCACTGTTTAATTTAAAAATATAGAAAAAGCTTTTAAATCCCTAGGAATTCCATATAGAAATGGCATGGAAATGTCTGGGAATTCCATGCGAAAATAACAAGGAAATAACATGGAAATCCGATAGATTTTCACGTTCAGTTCCATCTACCAATACAATCAAAAACTTGGAATCTCGGAGCAGTTCCCTTCGGCCAAAGAAGTGGAATTCCGTGCGCAAATAGTACGGATTTCCAGGTAAACTCGTCAAAAATGACAAGGAAAACGACCGGAATTCCGTGCGATTTGCTTATTGGACTGTTACTTCCAGCTCGAAAAAATAAAAAGTCAAGCTGGCTTTTTATTTTTGCCAGAAAAAATAAAAAGCCTTTCCAGCTTTGATTTTTTAGCTTTTTTTTTTTTAAAAAAGTAAAGTTTTCAAAAGCTTTACAGGTATATTCCACTAAATTCCACGATCCCAGATGTTTTTGGTTAAAAATTTTAAAAATACCAGTTATTATTGGTCTCTGGAAGAAAGTGAAATTACTACGGACTATAAAATTAGCCACTAATTTTATGCAATTCTACGTAAAACTAGCAAAATTAAGGAAATAATAATTCATAAAATGGGTATCAAATCAAAGGTAACATTCAGAGGTTTTCAAATCTTACAAGAAAATAACGGTTATCAAGTATTTTGTCGGAAAAATCGATAAAATTTCAAAAAATTAAGATTTTTTTAAAAATTTGTTTGACCCTGACATTTTTTAACTAGTGTCACGAGGGGATGGAGTGATTGTTTGACATTCGCTGTAAAACTTAGATGGGTTACTAATATCTGAGCTAAAATTCACCGTCATAGGTTGTATAACAAGAAAGTTACAGGGTGTTTTATGAAAACTAGCATATTTTATATATCACCCAGTAACTGCGAAACGGTTCAGATGCCCTTCCCAACTGTTATATAGTTATAATTTTGTCAGTCATTTAACTGTGGATATCAAATGCCGCATTATTCTTAGCACCTTCAATGTACTATCCATTGAATAGATCTCATGTAAATTATTCATCAATTAAATATTTCTTTCATAATTTTAAAATAATTTTCAGATTGACTACCATTTTTAATGTTGCAAGAATATCAATTTCTTCGATTCCTTCTTGATTCTGAAGATCTAGATTCTTCTTTCTGTCTGCTGGTTTTTTTTTTGTGCAGTCCGTTAATGTTAATTTTCAGCCAATTAGTATCCAGCAGTTTCAGTTTCGGATATAATTGTGTATGGACCAAATTAAGTTCTACTTTTGCTTTAACTACTAAAAAGTAAATATCTTAAATACTTTTGTGTATAGCAAGATGGCTCATTGTAATGTTATATTGGACTAGTTTAAAGCTTATACTTATTGTATATAATTTTCATTCACCCAAACGATATTTATAGAAAGTTTTCTTTTTTACTTTCCAACACCAATAACAAACATATCCACTTGTTATAAACTTGTAGCCAAGTTTATTGCATTTCTTCTCTTCTGGTAAACAAACAGTTTCTGTTGCGTTAATTTCACATGGAAAATTATACTAATTAACATGAATTATTCAAGAAAGGACTGCACAAGAATGAGTTATAGTTATGTAATCCAATAAATGAAAATAAATTTTCAAGGTTTTTTTTTTAAGCAATTTACTCAATGAGTATGGTAAATACTAATATTCGGTATTGTCTATACCCGGATAACGTAATTAAGAAACTTTATACTTAAATCTATGAGTGAAACTTTGCCGAATCAGACTTTCCCTACCATCCTCTTTTGTTGTGAATACGAATAAAACCTATTAAATGCTCTTCTTGCAGTGATTCTGCAGATTCTAATACAACTTAGTGTTATAATACGACCATAGCACAATCATAGTTCGATTATGTGTTGCTGGACACAAAGTTCACTGATAATTACTTGCACTGCAAGAAATCAGTTCAGAACATTTAATTCATTATTGAGTCTGTAACTTAAAATATAATGAATATATTCATATCTATTAATAGTGCACTTAAGGTCGACGCCACTGAACATACATTTGCAATTATTATTATGAACAACGAATCTGCTAGAACTACTGAAGAGATCGGTACGGTGCGAGAGATTGCCCGTGAAAATGTTTGATCATTCTCATTGAGTTAGTTGAGGAAAGTAAAGAACCAGCAGTGTGAGCTTTCATTTTAGTATCTTCTCAATTTTAATCAGTTAGCAGTATATATACATACATATATACGAATCCAGATACAGTTTGTACAATCATAATTTAATAGTTATTTAACCTAGAAAAAGAAGTTTAGTGTTTCAATAAAATTTCCATCGAAAATTCTTATTTTCATTCAAATTTTCATCAGGAATTTTTCAAAATTTTCCAAAATATTTGTTTTTCAACTTAATCTTTTCAATCTTTTCATTAAGCATATTTGAATTTTATATATGTAGGTATATTTTCTTTTGGGTTTAATTTTTGGAAATTTAGTTTTTCTCTTCATAGTTTTTTAATTTCAGAGACACACTTGTGGTTTACAATACTAAGAATTTAATTAGAGAACTTATATTTGATTTATCACTAGATTTGTCATTTGACTTAAGAAAGTTCCGCGCACGTACAAAACGCGAGCAAACATTGTGAAATTAATTGTCTATATGAAAAATAAAAGCGAAATTGACACTTCAATTTGACATGTGTCAAATATTAAATGTCAGAAAAAGTATTGCAGTATTAAATTCGGTTCTAAAAGGTTCGTGTATTAAATGATTATGGTTTATAACTAGGGTCATATTGCAATAAGCACATATACCACGTACGTTTTTCGCAATTTCAATATTGAGTTCCAATATACTACATACTGAGTGTACACCGAGCGTATAACGAGCTGTTTCATAGTATATAGAGACAGACTTGCGGTTGAGCGCTAAATGCAATATTGAAATTGAAAGTCTGTTTCCGGTATTATTAATACAAGGATAACAAATTAAAAATTTAATTATGTTAGAGATTAATTTTTAATTTGAGACTATTTAAAAAAAACTCTGGTTCAGGTTGAAAGGATTTATCCGAATTTTTACTCGGACTCAAAGGCCTTAACTTCGGCTAAAATTTTTAAATTTAGCTGGCATAAAACTAATTTTCTGGTAACTTAGTGCCTGTGCCTACTGCCTTATATTCTGTCTACATTCGAGGTAGGATTGATGGATGATGGGGAACATAGGGTTGCCAGCCACATTTGTACAATTTTTGAATTCATTTCATATGATACAAAGGAACAATTTGAGAATTTAGCGGAATTTTTAGTTTAATTAGCTTACAGAGGCTCACAGACTTAACAGTTTAATAGACAGTAAACTGATTGAAGCCCAATTGAAAGTATGATATGAGCAAAAGGAGCTTTTAGATTCCGGAAAGATGACTGAAGTGTTAAGTATGGTCTGAAAAAATTTTTCAATTCTTGTAATTAGATTTTTTCTCGTTGAGTTATGGTTTCAGCAGGCCGTCGAATTGCCGCCCACTTGACTTGTCTTTAGAAAAAGTTTTTATCGCTGTTTGTAGTCTTTATTTACTTAAAAAAAATGGTAAATCAGTTGAATAATATTAATTGTAACACATAAATAGATTCATAGAAATTATCAATTCATTAATTTGTTAGTTATTATATTTGTTCTAGAGGCATTTTTTTGGATTCTCCGGTATATATAGCAAAAGTTAAAAAAATATTTTTTTTTTGTGTATTTGTTATTTTATCACAAAATCCATTTTATTTTGGGTGACAAGTTTCAAGTCTTGGTTTGACTCATCAACAGGTCCCAAATAGCGAAATTGAGTGACTTGAAAAACAAGTGAAAAAAAGAACAAAGAAAAGAAATGAATGAAAAAATGACCAAAAAAAAATTGAGAAAAATACTTTTTTTTTTTTTTATATTAAAAAAGTTTGAAAAACCAGATTCATTCGAAACGAATCGAACCTGTATTCGCCCGCAGTGCGCTGAAAAAGAAAAATAAAAAGGACGAAGAAGCATTTCGTATGGCCACCTCCTGAAATCTGATTTAATACAATATTTTCGTGCCATTTGGTCAGTGACATCGACCCCAAATTTAGTTTTGTTATAAAAAGACACACTTTCGTGTAATTTCTTGTTATTTTTCTCAATTTTGACATGTTTGTGTTTTGTAATTGGTAAAAGTACTTTCTTTTTCGGTTTACTCTTGTAAACTGTAAGTGTACATTCATTTGATACATATCTTTTGTTTGCAAGTTTTCGGGAGTTCCCTATTGTTTGAACGTATTTTTGCAACTAACGAAGTATTTGTAGATGGTAATTTTGAAGCAAGGGGTAAAGAAATTATCCGTCGTTCTACCTTTAAGTTCTTCTAAAATTTTCAGAACAACAAATTAACTTAGAGGTGCTGATGAATCTGGAGTCTCATCTTTCCCTAAATAAGGGAATCCATTTATTACATATTTAGTTTCAACATCCGACGCCAGCCAAAATTTTATGCCAAATGTGTCATGTTTGTTTGGCATATATTGGGTGAACCTGCATTTGGCTTTCGTTGGGAAGAGCTGTTCATCCACCGTAATATTAGCGCCTGGTTTGGTTATTTTTTATTTAAATTTATCCCAATCTGTTGAAACTAAAGCGAATTTGTCTGTTTGTAATCGTTGACTACTCTGATGTCTCTTGTCGAATCGAATATAACGTAGAATATCAGTAAAATCACATCTACTCATAGTTGTTGAAAAAAATGTTGGTCGCCACTGTTATTTCATAAATATTCAAGTCTCAAACCACAACCCACGTGCGTATAATATGGAAATAAACGCCTGCAATTTTACTTCGGTGAGTATCTATACTTTCCCCGAAACTCGAGAGGTTTCTAGCTACGTACAGGTCCTTATATGTTCCAAAATATGATCATCAATCAGTAATAAAAATGCGCTTCTTACTTCTCCCTTTATATTTTTTTTCTTGCATGTGCTGTAGTCCCGGGTACATCCCTGAAAATATTCCGAACTGGTAATCTTCCACCAACATTTCCTTCTTCAATTATTTTCCAAATAGTTTCTTCTAAAACAATTTCAGTTTGCTGATCTTGTAATTCACTTTCATCTTCGTCTGCAGAACTGAAAGGCAACCACATACGTTTTCTTATATGTATATTTGAAATGTTTTCGTGTTCACTGACTTGACTCATCTCCTTTGTCCTTATCAAACATTTCACTATCACTACTCTCGATAATAACATCTTCATTTTGGTTGTTGTCTAAAATGTCGCCTTCGCTATCATACAGTTCATCATCTCATCATCCGAACATTCCACAAGTATGCTGGTTATATATTCCAAATTCACAGAAAATTTGATTCGTTTTGCCATTTTCAGGTCCTGGCGATAACTATAAAAATTAGTCGAAACTGGATTATTGGCGCAATGGTCATTCGTTTCGTTATTGCACCAATTACACCCCCACATGATCATTTGTTTGCAATTATGCATTGCTTGTCATTTCGTTTAGCGAAAAGCGCGCTTTCAGCGGTGAGGAACAGCAAATTATTGGAAAAATCAGCTGATTTTCCAGCCATCATCTAGAATATATAGCAAACAGGAATGGTTGAATCGTGTAAAATTCGTATACATGAGCGTAATTTGTCAAAAGCAGGACATTATACATAGGAGTAAGTGAGATGAAGGAATGAGAGTTTGTCAAAGCTGAGCGACAATTTATATGGCGATCAGACTGCGCCGAAATTACGTAATTTTGAATTATTTTCTGAAATCACCTTTGAAATCACGTAATTTTCCATACATTGGCTTAATTTCAAAATCACGTAATTTCGACATAATTTGGATGAAATTACATGCAAAATCATGTGATAATTAATGAACGCACTCATCCAGTGGCATTCAGCACAACTTTGCTATTGCATTGACAGTTCTATTTGTATACAAAATTAGAAAGGAGAGGACACATTTTATCGAAATATGGAAAATAAAACATTAAAAAGGTAATATAAAAAAAAATATGGTCTGTGGGTGAGGAGGAAGTTTTAGTGGAATTGTGTGCTGAAAATATTCACAAATTAAGGGGTTTAAGGAAAAATAGCCACATATTTCTCGAAATCCAAATGGCGATGGAACACAGGCAGCTTCTATACAACAGAAGAAATTAGGATCAAGATTCATAATTTAACCAGCAGATGCAGGTAAGTTCAAATGAGTCTTAATTTAATACATCTTTTAACAAATACTAATCCCAATTTGCTTTTGTTCTTACGAAGGAAAAAGGAATCATAGGCTCAACAGGAGGTTACCCATCTCACTGGCCCCTATATTATAGAATTCATGCCATATTGGGGAATTTCAAGGCAAATTATGTGGAGTCATTAGTAGAGGAGAGTATTGTGAAAGGTATCAAATTATAACCCCTTTCCTACATAAACTATTATATATTTATTTGCGTTTTATGTTACAATAGATAGCAGCGTTGAAATCCATTCTGGAGAGGAAGATCATTTCCATCAGCATGCGTCCTCATCGCTGTCAGCTTTGGAATCGTCCCCATTGTCCCCGTAAGCCCAAGTGGATAATACGCCATTATTATCATCAGTTGTGACATCCGTTGTATCACAAGAAGAAAAGACTGCAAAAAGAAAAAAAGTGCAAAT
>CAWVNZ010000558.1:0-27833 GCA_963930735.1 Dioctria linearis
TTAATTTTATTTATCCGGGATTTCGTGTTTTCTTAAAACCAGGTAGATTTATTTTTTCTATTTGGTAAAGTGAACAGGAAACTACTGCCACAGCTGAGATAGCTATGATGCACCTAAAGTGATTGTAACAATTCTGCTAATTTCAAATTCCTGATGTTCTCTTTCATTATGTTGAGTATAAATATTTAGTAAGCCTGAATATCCCGTTTGGAAATAAAGCAATTTGCCATTATTCTCCATTACTTTCTTTGATTTCAATAAAACTCGGTCTCTGTGCTACGAAAAAGAATAAAAAATCCTGCGGTCAAATAGACATAATAGAAAACACTACATTAATGCAGAATAGGAAATTTCAACTTCATATTTTAAAGTGTACAAGAAAGTTTTAGTGCAAAAGTGAAATAAAAGTTATTGGTTTAACATTCAAATATTAGAAATTTAATTCAAACATTAAGTTCCTATATTATATTTTATTGTATATTAAATTTTAATTCTCGCCTCGAAACTGTGACATCAGTTGGCATTCTGAATGTCTAGATGTCGTGCCCTCAATCCAACATAAGATCAGATTTCAAACGTAAATCTTTGAAAATTGTCAGGTCAGGATACGATTGATGCGAAAATAAAATGAAGAAAATGGAGTTGGGCTCAATTCACACTTTGACGTGATTATTTTAAAATTGCCCTAAGCTGGATTCCTAGAAAAGAGTGAACACGTCATACACGGAGACCCAGAGACACTTCGAGGCAAGCAACCTAAACGAAGTCATATCAACTTGCTACGAGCGTGGCATTAGTTCGTTATTTAAATACACAATATTTCAGATATCATTGAAAAGTTCTTTCTTTTCTTTCTTTATTTAAATTTACTGTTTACTCTCACAAATTCACAAACAATTATCAAACCAACTCTCTATAGTTATCGCTGGTACTGTACGTTTAATTATCACAATCCAAATATGTTTATACGATTGAAACTATAATATAATTTGAACTTTGAAATCTGTAAAGTAACTTAAATCTAATTGTAAAGAAATCAAGAATTCTTGAATTGTAAATTGATGTAAATATAAAAATTTGTAATCCACTTTAATCTGCACAACTGATAAACATATGTATATACATACAGCTAAAATTCATTGTCATAGGGTCAGTAAGTTTTCTTTTGTTTTGCTTATCAGAGCTGTAGCCCTGGCACAGCTGCAAGAATTTTTGGTCATTCAGTTTGAGTAGTCAGCCGTGTTCACTAGTTGAGTCTCTTTAATAAACTTGTTAATCAGTGAAAGTTTTCTTTTATTTTTGCACCCACATCTTCACCTAAAGCAAATATAAGCGTAGATCATCCTACGAGCTGGAAATCTACGTATCCTACGAGCTGGATAAAACACACATTACTTTCCTTCGAGCTGGAAATACAAATTCTGTGCGGCACAATCAACACCTGCTCTACGCACCTATTCAATCATTTTCAAAATAGTTTATTTCGTTCACTTCACTTTCTGAAATAAGACTCGCCTCCTGGATGTGAGAAGGTTCATATTTATATTCTACGAATTATCCTAGAACATCTCTGAATATTCCGTTCCTTAAACCCAAAGTTAACTAAGATGTCACTAACACAAAGTCGTTTCCATTTCCAACAGATGTCGCTTGTGTCACTTTGTAGCGCGTAACACTGCCCCCTTCTTAAAATTGTTCGTCTCGAACAACAGGTAGTCCACTTTCTTGATGCTCGCTGTATATCCACAAACGATCCAAGTGAATGTCTTTACCTTTTGTTCCACGCTGAAGCCTATATACTACGTCATTAATTCTAGTTACCACTGTATACAGTCCTTCCCAATGTTGATGTAATTTTGGAGAACGTAACTTACGTCGTTTTGGGTTGTACAGCCAAACAAGGTCACCTTCATTAAATCCTTCTGAATTAGCACGTAAGTCATAGCGGTTCTTCATCCGATCGGTATTTACTGCTAATTTTGCTCTCGTTTCCTCGTGCACTTCAGCTAATCGTTGTCTAAGTTTCGATACATAATCGTCTGGTAACTTTTGTTCGCCTCTGGGTGTACCAAGCTTGAGGTCATTTGGTAAATGCATCTTCCTTCCGAATATGACCTTAGCTGGAGTTTGTCCGGTCGTGTTGTGAACAGCTGATCGATAAGCCATTAGGAACACGGGAATATATCGATGCCAATTGCGTTGATGATAGGCGACTACTTTCTTTAGATGTTCGACCAATGTTCTGTTGAAGCGCTCTACCATTCCATCAGATTGTGGATGCAGAGGAGTTGTTCTGGTTTTCTTAATCCCAACATTTTACACATATTCTGGAAGGTCCGTGATTCGAAGTTCCGTCCTGGGTCCGAATGAAGTTCCTGAGGTACACCAAATCGACTGACCCAATTCATTATTACTTGTTCCGCAACTTTGGTTGCCTCCTGATTAGGGATTGCATAAGCTTCAGGCCATTTACTGAATCAGTCAATAGCAACCAATATGTAACGGTTACCGTTATCTGTTTCTGGAAAAGGTCCAGGGATGTCTACGGCTATCCTTTCAAATGGGGCTCTTACATTGTACTTATGCATTGCTCCTCTCCTTCTGTATGGCGGTCCTTTGCAAGAAGCACAGATAGTGCATTTGCGGGACCACTCCTCAAGAAAGATTGCTTTTGTTCCTCAAGAGCATTCTTCATCTGCAGGGCTGAAAGCTCCATTTTGGTCATTAAGGTGCCTAAAAGCTGTTCTATGAAACAAACTGAATTAATAGCGAGTAGAGAAAAAGCTGTCTCCTGACGGTGATGAAAAGCAATAATTTTCGTCCTATCTATCTAGAAGGAATTAATGAGAAGTAAGTAAGTAAAAGTAGGATAAGATAATAACGTAAACCAAAAGTGAGCTACCAAAACTGAGGTCGGGGGTCTCTACTGAAGTATTGAAAATTGATCTCAGATTGGAACCTTAACACTTATCACGCAAATGTAAGAATGCCGGCACAGACAGTTTGCGAACGTTGTGTTAATTACATTCTCTTTTACGTATTGGCTCTATAGATTACAAGAAATCTTTCCACTAAAAATATCGAACACAAATTTCGTCATTAATAATTAACAAAGAAGTCTTTTTGTAATTAGCTGCTATTACCAACTATCAATTATCCATTACCTCGTCGAGGCTATTCTTGATTTCTGTCTATGACATCTTCACCGATGAAACAAGTTTTTGCAAGACGAAATGAAGAGGAATGAAATTAGGTATTGACCTACATATATGAAATTTATATTACACTGACGATCAATATCTTTTGCCCTTGTCCTGGAGAAGATTGATTAGACCCTGTGCGAAGTAAATTTCAAGGCCAGAAAAACAAGCCAGCTTTATTGAAGTAGATTGCAAAAGTTCATCGTGGAGAGAATGATCAGATAATTGAATATCATATGGAATGATCTGAATGCAGAATTTTCAACAATTTTCAAAAACTGACTCTACTTATTCTGAAATTAAAGGCGTCTGTAGCTAAGCGAAATTTCTGACTACTATCTGGAGATAGTTTGCAAAAATTATCCGAGATCATCTTTTTTCCTGACAAAACCAAATTCATATTTTATTGCCTTAAGTGCTGGCTGTTTCATTTTAACGATTGCGTTTCATTTTCTAGAGAGAAATGTTTAATCGATCGAATTTGTCAAACAGAAGCAAGGATATGTGTTATATTAATATTTATATACATATATAGTTACCAACATTTATTTTACTCTGAATACTCAAAGTCAGTCTTTTCAAGAATATTCGGCAGAGAAGTTGGGATCAGGAAGATATGGTTGGAGCTCCACTAACTAAACATGCCTAATTCTGTAAACATTCTATTCATCAAACAATTCTCTTGAAATCAATTGGTATGCTGCAGTGAATATGTACAATTGCTCTGGGAGTTGGATTCTAATGGCCTCTTTGCGGTCACTACAATACAAAAATTAAATGCTGTGCAAGTGCTGGAGAGATTTTATCAGTACGGTCTGAATCAATAATAAATTCCCAATTGACGGAATATTATTCCAGAATGCAAATCAAATGCATATCCCCCCATCATCAGATATCTGCAAAACGTATTCCCATGTCTGGCAATATTACCAGCTCCTGTACCTCTCTAATACAACTCATCTGTGAATGCTTTTGATATCGGAGAGGAGATAGGTGTGGAACAATTTAAATTTTTAATTTTATACCGGCGCTTATGGTACCAATTGAATTTTCTGCCAGCGAACGTATGATGAGTAAAACCACGAATAAGCACCACTGCACACCAGTTGGTCGTGGCAAATACAACCAAGAGAACCACCCTGAATCTAAATACATATATATGTACTAGGTAGCTGCCGCCGCAGGCATCATGATATCATATAGCTGTTCCCACTAATGGAATGTAATTTTACTTCAAATATTAGGCGACACATATACCAGCCCCATATGTAGGTACGTGTATCTATTCGATTGGATACTGTCTACTCCTAGATAAAGCAAGGTGTATGAAAACGTCTATCGTTCATGCACATAGGCTGATGATACTCTGATTTCGCCAATCGTTACCTACGGCTGTTATGGGGGCTATCAAATCAGTTTTGATTGCCATGAAAGGAATACTTTGTATCCACCGGTAGCAGTCAAGGAGAACCATCAAGAAGAATACCTGCAGATCGTTTCCGTTTCGTGATAATAAACCATAAAATATTTTCAAAAATCTAATAACATGATTTCAGTGCTTTTAGTTGCTCCCGGTCTTGCCAAGTGCCACGCCTATTACACTGTATCTTCGAAAGTCGTTATTATATCGGAAATTCGGAATCGCTCCATGATTTGATAATCAATTTGTCTTAAGAGTCTTAAAGCGGAACTAAAGATAGTGCGCCCATATACCGAGTAGAAGACTGCATGTTATATCCGGATGGGTGAAATTTGTAAGAGCCTGCTGGCATCATAAGCGGAATTATCAGAATTGATTTTCAATTTTCATAAAATTTTAATGCGCCATCTATTTAACTTTGCCTTGCCAAATGAAATTCATTCGCACGGATTTATTCATATCCTTTTGGTACTTTTGTGGGTACTCCCAGAGAGTTGGAATGGTACTCACAGATATATAGATACACTAGACCAGAACTCACGTCAATTTCAAATTATTAGTTTTTTGGTGGGACCGGGGGTTACCCAAAGTTTTTATGTTGTTTCGTTGGCTTTTTTTCGTCGTCTTTACTGACAATAAAATTTAGCCATAAAAGTTTTCCCAATGGGATGATCTCATAGGTTTACTTGTCGTTCGAAAGCAAATGGGAAAGTGTATAGAGGAAATGGATCCATCTATTCGGTTTTGCATGTTTAAACTTTGATCCCTCGGGATCGAGTTGTAGGATGAATTCTTAAATTGAGTTTTGAAGTTGTATCTTAAAAGTAATGCTACTCTCGAATATGTCAGCAAGTCATGAATTTAAGAATAGGTATATGACGACATAAATAAGGAATCTTTTGTTTGTTTTGTACTTAAAAAAAAAGCATGCAGGGCGCTTCAATTTGAATATTTGAAGGAGCTTTAAAAGTACTTTTAAATAGTTTAAACGAAGGTAAGTAGATTGTGTCTATATAGAGGAATATAAATCGTATAAATTAACAGTTTCGATGGAGTTCAATTTACATGAGCGCCTTGATAAGGTTGGAACGTTAAGTGCTTTGCCGACTTTACTTTGATTAGGCTTTATCCGTCCCGGTATATAAGATATTTAGCGGTGTAGCTATGTGATACAGTAAACTAACACTCAATAGTTTGGTGGTTTCATCTTCAACTAATATGGAGCGATAGTATATAATATGGTATGGCAACATAATATTGAAGATAAGAAATAATAAAGCGAGCTTTGGAAACATTTGAACCGAAAATTGATTGCTGTTTCTTCTTCAGAGACCATTAAGAAATATCTATTAAGAAGGTAAACGGGATTTTCCACTTTAAAAACTTTAGACATTTGATTTAACTTCAATGCCTTTATCTCTACCTTCAGTTTATATTTTCTATAGGAATTACGCATCAGAAGATTATAAATAATTATATTGATAACGGAGAGGTTATGCGAGATGTTCTAGAGCATTCGTGAAATCCGACTAGCATCTCCAGTTATTTAAGAGAAACTATAGCTACAAACTTTCATAAGGAGCACAATTAGTAGTAGTATTCTGCTTTCCATCGTTTTCTAAATACACAAATAATTGTCAAAAATTATTATCCGCTTAATACAAACCCTCGAAAATACTTCCCAAGCCATGAAACAGAAATCTATATGTGTGCGTTGTGAGTCCGTTATCTAAAATTTTCTATATTGATACTTATGGAAAAGTACCAAACATTGACTTTATATATGCTATAGAGCCTAAACTACTATCCATCAGGAAATTATTGTTCTGGAAATTTACAGCTTGGTTCCTGACCTTCCCAAAGGCTGCACTTACTATATTCTACTTCACAAAATAATAAAATAGTTTTGATTACAAAGTAACCTTAAGATTTTACGCTCCCTAAATTTATAAAAATGTTTATTTCGGTTGGGTTGATAAGACAGCAAGCTTAAGATTATCAGAACACTATTTTTCTGTATGAATAGTTTAGGGCGGAGGAGCTATTCAAATCAAACTTTTGTCAGTTTTACATAAGAGCACTGCAAATATTTTAGAATGTTAGGACTCCGTTGGATCTCTCATGTGGTAGTGAGGGAGTCTGTTTCGTGGCTTTTGAAGTATTCTCGATTGTTTTGGCTTTGAATGGATGTATTGCAAAGAGGTAGGAATCTCTAGGGATCTTTAGAACTTAGGTCACTATAAGGCCCATTCTTCACACTCAAGATTTACGAGACATTTCTAATAAATACCAGCCAAACGGGCTTACGGTTCATTTAGGAGATGCAAGCCAAAGAATCTGTATCGCTTACCAATGGTGAGTGAGAAAGTAAGTCTCTGTTTCGGTAGCCTCTCCAGCAAGTCAACATGTTCCATCCTATGTATCTAACCCCGAAGGGAGGGAGCCTCCAGTGAGAATGGGAATGAGGGCTCTTTCGGTTTAGTGAAGTTAGTCTTAAAAGTCTTATCATTGAGCTTCGGTTGAATTTCCCGCACAGGGCTTTCGTTGTTCTCCCATGGAATCACGTAAACAAAGACGGCTTTATTGGCAGCTGGCTCAAGTCAAAATATTAGAGGAACGGTATTTCGGTGCAACTCTTTGTGGAAAGACTGCTATAGAGCCCGAGAGTTTTTCCACCTTTTGGTTTCCTTTTATATTACTGTAACTTGCCACCCCTAAAATGAGTATTCCAAGAAAGAGAGCATATCATAAATATTGATTTACCTACACAAAATATGTCAAATGATAATGAGATCGATGCGTACACCTGATACAAATATATATATACTAAATTTGTTCTACTGCATCCATTGATTACCTTCTCAATTCATCATTTAATACAATTCTCACTACTTGTATGATTATTGCTTTGACGAAATCTCTAGCCTGATTCCTTGTATTCCTTTGCGTACCACATGAGCTGTAACCCGAGCTCACCCTCACACTCTTGAAGTTAAATTCAACCGTGCTGTAAAAGTTCGTGAATCCTTCATAAGTAGAACAATTCGAACAGTTCTAATGTGGAACTCCCTACCCCTTCATCCTTTCCTGCCAAGGCTATTCTACGGCATCCCCTAAGTTTTGGAAACATCATAAAAAAAAAAAAACAAAAAACCTCTTACAAGGTCCTTTCCTATAGATTGAAATTTTGTTAAAGTTTTCCTAGTTCTTACTCCTCCTCGATGAGAATAATCTCTTATCATCATGCCAGTCTGGTTTTAGATTATAATTAGTGTACCATTAGTAAAAGTCAAGTAGAAAACAATCTCCGGTGATATTAGGATTTTAATCGATAGGGTAACCCCGTCGTGTACTCTTCGATTTTCCAAAGCTTTTGATAAACCCAATAATAAGCTCTTACTTTATTAATTTATAGAACACTTTAATTTGTTTACACCGGCTTGTACGCAAGTATCACCTTACCTCACCTGTTAGCACCAGGAAGTTGTTTAACATTAGATATTTCCTGGAATTTTAGATGTGTTCCTCATGGATCTCTTCTAGGATCAATTACAGTTTTATACCGGTAAGCAGAAAATAAGGATCGTTCCTAGACCCGGGCAGTGCTGTGGGAATGTCGCAGCACATTTAACTCCGCAGTTACTATATTGGATTTTATTTACGAGAAGAGGTAGTAGCAATAGAAATACAGGATTCAATTTCTTTTATAATTTATAAACTTTTGTTCTGTTCTGAAACCGGAATGCCTACTTTTCATACAACTTTAGTCCTACATTAATATACATGAGTGATATCTTAAACGATGCGTTACGATAGATACTCTGAACACATTTTATTAACAAAAACAATGTTTATTTCAATTAAGCGGGGGAAAGATTTGGCGATCGGATCTACTTTGAGCGACTTTCTTGATTGATTAAGTGGAATTCTCTACTTCTCGTAATTGCGCAAAACTGGTGCATTGTGAAAAATGATTTCCATTTCTCATGAGTAAAATGTTCACAATAGAGCACTAATGGTCATGGAAGAACTGCAAAAATAAATACGTAATGTATTAACTGGGGCGTATGTGACCAAGGTACAGGGAAATGGGTTTTCCGGCGGCAAAAATGCTCCAAGAAAATTTCCTAAATCAGGAAAAAAAGTACACCGTCCGATAGTATTTGGCGGGTCTTTTCATTTGATAAGCAACATGTCGTATTGGAACCCTCCCCACCGAGGTTCCTACCTTCCAGAAAAAAAAATCTTTTACGAATTATGGCTACTAATGAGCTAAAGCGAATAATGAAACCCGTTATCCGATTGGACATAACCCGTTCGAGTTATAGTCGATCTAAGATGTGAAAAATCTAGTACCTCAGTTCGAATAAAAAAGAGGGAAATACTAAAAAAGTGAGAATGGGAATGGCTATTTAAACCTGTGAGTGTAGGAGTGTGGGTACTCAAACTTCTTCTCAGGACCTAAATAATTTGATTACGTACTAGATTTTCCTAAATGTACTAGATCTAACTTTGACCCGCCCTAAGACTTCCCCAGCTGAATTGAAATAAATATTCTTAATAAAATATGTTTAGAGTATCATAATGCATCGTTTAACAAATCTCTCATGTCTATTGATATCGGGCCTAAAATTGGCATTCTCCTTTCAACACATTGCCAGGGCTAAGTATTCTGCACAGGTACAAAATATTAACATCCAATCACTTCTCATGTCATATGCCAAAAAAAATTTGAATTTTCTATTTTTTTCTTCTGATTTTTGTAAATCAAAAACAAATACCTCATATAAACTCAAATTAAGACCCGCGCTACACGTTATTGCCGCGAAAGATGAAATGAACTGAAAAGAATATTTTTAGGAATAATAAATCTTTCAAGTTCTGTATATTATTCGTTCTGTAAAGATTTTAAATTAGCACTTATACCCACTTGAAACTGTCATAAATTTGTATGAAAAAATTTAAATCCTGGAACCGCATATAAATATTGTCCGTCAGAATATTTAACTAGGAAATTCGCACTTAGCTGGATGCTACCCGTAGTCATTTTATGGTGTGTACCCGGTTGGATATAATTCATGATTTAGGATTATGCGTCCAAATAAATCTTGCATTTAAATCATTTTGTATGTCGCAGAGGCGCTTTTACCCATGGTCACAGACATTTATCTATCAGGAGACATTCTCACATAGACTCTGTAATTTATTACTATACAGAATTTTAAAGAAGTAATTTATATTAAAGAGAAACTTCTATAATAAGTCAATGACAATAAATATAGCAAGAAATTAGTTATTTCTGGTGTAATAGAGTAGTGATAATAACCATAAACTCCACCAAGGAAAGTGTACTGAAGGCAAATCTCCGATTGGATGGTTTCGTCAAGAAGACATTGTTTATTCTAGTCTTGTTTATCTAGCGTTAAAAAGAAAAGTACAAAACTAGGTAGATAGAATTTTTGGAAAAATTGAGTGCAGAATAGCAAGAACTACTCATTAGGGATCGGATTCAAAATTGACTTAAAAAAAGCCAAAAAATTGCGCAAATGTGTTCTCCAAATATTTATTAATAACCTTTGAATTCGTCAGAGTAACATAATTTCGAAATGTCTTTACTAACATCACCTTATCGATGATAACAATCATCGCCCTTTTCATAAGGGGATTGAAGAGGTAAAGTTTCTTGGGATTATCCTCGATTAGAAACTCATGCAAAGCCAGAAGTTGTCGAAGGAGCAGCATTCTGTATTATATGTTAAAGACTGTATGGAAAAAAATGGGACACCAATTCAAAAATAATTCCATAAAACTATCGTTAGGCTTCATTACAATCACGAAAGGCGACCTCATATACTGGACCAAAACAAAGGAAAGAACAGTGGAAATAAGATTACAAAATTAGAAATACTTGCAAACTTCAGAATAGCGGGTAATGTCAGGACTTGTTCTACATCAGTCTTACAGGCCTTGTCCCACATCAACTTTAATTGTTAGACCTATTTCCTCTACACATCTTTTCATCAAAAAGGACGCTGCTTTCAAAGCTAAAGTGCTAAAAACTTGGAGATTTATTCAGTCCTAAAAATTCTTGAAGAATTTTAAAATGACTCAATAGCAGTGGCGGCTCGTGGTATTCAGAACAAGGGAAACAATTCATTTTGTGTAAATTATAGTTCCGATTTTCAGATTATCATATTGCTACCACAAGTAATTATATAAGTATAAAAGTCAGTAATGGCAAGAATATCCAATATATCATCGTTATACTTGCTGTTGAAATAGAAGGAAGCCATTGCCATCGTTAAATTCGGGCAATCATATCTTGCATTTAATCCGTTCATAGCAAATACTGCCTGCCCCATAATTAAGTAAACACAAGCATTTCACTCAATATCTCCTTTCACAACATAGGAAACGTACGTAAAAAATCGAACCATATAATAAATTGCTACCAATAAATATGCGTACTCAATACATTTTACATAGGTATACATACTCCACTTGTCCCCCAGAATCCTCAAATAAAAACAGGAACTCTACATTCTCTCGCAACTAAACAGTCATTACCTTATCTTGGCATAATATGAATAAAATATGTTAAAAAAACATTTTCTTTATTGTAAATGTTTTTTTACATATTGTATTAAAAGAAGAAAGGTTTCAAGAAAAATTTCATTGCAAATAGTTTAAATATTTAAAGCCAAACGAAATAATATATTTTTAAATTATTGTTAATTTGCATTTGTTATTTTGCAATAAAAATTTTCTTGTGTATATAACTGAGAAAAAAAAATTATATTTTACTTTTTAGTGCAATTTATTTGTAAAAGTTTTTTTAATATATTTTATTTTCTACTTTTTAGTCAATATATTTTAACAACAGGTACATCATCATTCTGACATATGCATGCTAATACGCATCTGCGATAAGTAGTAAAGAAGATGATGGCGCTTTAATGTAATTAGTTCCATGTAAAAGAATTTTATATGAATTAAATTGAAAAATTTATTTCACATCAAAATTCATATAAAGGTTAAATTAGCCCCCGCCGCATCAACCTGCACTCCCTATGAACACAAATATTAAAATCACACATTTTAACGATATTCGGGTGAAAAGAGTCACCTATAAATTTTCTTACAATTCAAAATAGAAAATTGCATTTAATAGCACTCAGCAAGCGAGGGAATACATCCACATTTCTTACCCTAAAACTAATCCTAAAATTTCACGCTTTCGTCACAAACGTCTCCCTTATGCACACAATTATTTAGTCAAGGGTTAGTGAGTGGATCAAAGTTATTTGAAAAAGCTACGAAACTATTAACTTCTGGCAACATTTGAATAAATCGAGAGCAAGATCGACACCCCCACCTGTATATACTTCAGAATTTCTCAATGAAAGTTCTATCAGCGGTTGTAAATCAATTGCGAGACGCTACGCTGCATTCAGCGTACCATAGAAATATGCGTATGCAAAACCTTGAGTGCATATTAGTCCAACAAGTTAAATATATTTAACTTTTAACATTGGGTTTGTTGTTGCAAAGACCCTGTTGGGATTTCAGTGTCACTGCAATGTCAGTATACAACGGTGGTTTGATTCTAGTGCCGTTCCACTAAAAGACTCGAATATTATGTAGTTTCTTGGGCGAGACGAATCGGAAGTTAAGTGCTGGGTGGTATTATGGTGGAAGGGCAAACGCTACATTTTGGTCAGCGTTCAATACAGTAGAATAATAGTGCTATAACGACATAGGGTTGGGTGGTATGCTATTAGTTTGTATGAGTAAATTGGGTGTTTCTTATATAAAGTCTCAGGTTGTATACAGGGTGTTTCCCACTAAGAGGTCAATAGAGCGGAAGGTGGTATATAGTACTCACCTAGACGAACCAAAAATTGTATGGCAGCGGGGGGGGCATATCAACCGTTTAGGAGTTACAGGGTGATTAATAAAAAAAGCTAGTTTTTCTCAAAACACCCTGTATCTTAAAAACTACAGGGTGTACGGTCACAGTTAAGAGCTCATTGTATGCAGAACTTCATGGTTATTCCAACGACTGCTCAATCAGCACCTCTCCCTTTAAGAATTATGATTGTCTAAACTAAAAATTTCGGATTTTCCTACCTTTTTTTTTAATTTAACCTCTATAATTTTTGAAAAAAGGTCGTTAACATAATTTTTTTTTTATAAAAACTGTAAACTGTAGACTCTCCTCTTTAAGTTGACCTACTACACCCAATGTGCTATCTGAAGCCCTTTAAGAGTTATTAGCTCTAAACTTATTCATAAACCTATTTTCAAACCTATTCTCAACAATAATTTGTTCCCTTAGCACGCCATTTTAAAAGATATCGTCTAATTTCGGTCTGACCGGAATAGGTGATGAGTTAATAACTGCTTAACGGCTACAGTTAACACACAGGGTGTCATAGGTCAAATTAAAGAGGAGAGTCTATAGTTTACAGTTTTTATAAAAAAAAATTATATTAACGATCTTTTTTCAAAAATAATTGAGGTCAAATTAAAAAAAAAGGTAGGAAAATCCGAAATTTTAGTTTAGACAATCATAATTCTTGATGGGAGAGATATGTGGTGCTGATTGAGCAGTCGTTGGAAAGGCCATGAGGTTCTGCATACAATGAGCTCTTAACTGTGGCCGTACACCCTGAAGTTTTGAAGATACAGGGTGTTTTGTGAAAAACTAGCTTTTTTTATTAATCACCCTGTAACTCCTAAACGGTTGATATGCCTCCCCCCCCCCCCTGCCATACAATTTTTGGTTCGTCTAGGTGAGTACTATCACCTCCCGCTTTATTGACCCCCTAGTGGGAAACACACGTCAGTGGGTCGCCAACTCTACTCTATGTGTTTGTGTTCTGATATTGTAGTTTGAGGTCCCACAGACCACACACGGTAGAAGTATTTAAAATTTTTTCCTGTTTTTGGCTGTTATTAATAATTAATTAGGGATAGCATGAAAATGTGAGTTTTTCTTATTTGTATAAAGATAGAGATTACTCTATAGGATTTTTTACCGGGTTAAGCATATATTTGCTGAAGAAGGAACTTTTTCTGGATTCTCCGGTATATAGCAAAAGCTAAAAAATGTTTTTAATTTGTTATTTCATTACACAACTCGTTATACTTTGGGTGACAAGTTTCAAGTCTTGGTTTGAGTCATCAACCGGTCCCAAATAGCGAAATTGAGTGACTTGAAAAACAAATGAAAAATTAGAACAAAGAAAAAAAAATGAAAAAATTGAGAACAATAGAAGAAAACGAATTTTTTTATTAAATTTTTTTTAAAAAATTAAAAAAAGCAGATTCATTCGAAACGAATCGAACCTGTATTCGCCCGCAGTGGCCTGAAAAAGAAGCAAAATAAAAGTATAACGAGTTGTGTAATGAAATAACAAATTAAAAACATTTTTTAGCTTTTGCTATATACCGGAGAATCCAGAAAAAGTTCCTTCTTCAGCAAACTTATTTGTATAAAAAGTTAAGATATCGTTCTTTGATAGTTAGAAAATGAGATACTTATTTCCTCTTTTGAAAACTGTTATATATACTTGCGGTTCCGTAGACCGTGTGCCACTGTGCGTGTGTCCCACTTCCAAAAGTTTAAAACAGGTGGTGGCCAACCGAGAGGTGCCGTGGTGGAACCCAGAGTTGAGTTTGCATCTTTTAGGAATAAGGAAATATCTTTCCAGTTGTAACAGTTAGTTGGTTCTCCTTCTATAGGAATCTTGATGATGCCTTCAGTATAGGCTGCTTCTCATCAGCTTTCCACTATCTCTCTTTAGCATATACTTCCTTCGGGAAGCTTAACGTAAATTTGTCCCGAAAACAGTTTTACAGCTATTTACGCCTTTTCTGTTTATGAGGCAATGTTTGCTATTTATGTTGTCATAGTGGACTTTGCATATAGGCTCCATGTGCAGTTAAACTTTCAGTTTTGGGGATTTGGTCAACAATGCATATGGATTGGTTGAGTTCCTATTCTTAAGGGTGACAGCTCCAAAAAACAATTTTTTTTCTTTTTTTTTTCGGAGTTGGTACAATATGTGTAGATTGTACTCATAAAAAATTATTTTTAATTTCAAAGGATTACAAAAGTTTTGGGGACTTAATTGAAGCTGCGCATGTGTGTGCAGCCGTCTGTAAATTTATAATCCTTTCTTAGCCCTCTCTAGGAAATGTTTATGATATGTTAGACTAGTTTTAATTAAGCGTAGCTTCTTTTATGTTAAAATTTTCCAAAATTAAGTGAAAAAATTAAATACGCTTTACTGAAACTACATTTATGCTAAAAAATTATAAAATCATATTTGTTTTATCTCACAATTCTGGAGAACGAGAAGCAAGGGACCATTTTCAAGAAGTAGTCACAATTAAATTCAAATTTTTATTATTGACTAAAAAAAAATATTTTTATTAGTTTAACGTATATGTATATGTTAGTATCACTGACTTATTATAACAATGGACTGAGCTATTTGGTTCTGGTACAACAGATATTGTGTTTCTATGTATTAGAGTTTGAAACGTTTACTACATAAAAACATGTAAAACTGAACCAATCAGATGAAATTTTGCACTCGAAAATCGAATTAAATTAAAATAATATTTTTCTTGTGCTCAAGTGATATTTTAATCGCTTATAAGGAATTAAACTCATTCCAACTTTAATTTTCATAAAGTTATTTTTGCCTGAATCCTGCGTATGGGCAAGAAAGACGGAGCGTGGTAAACACTATCTTTACCTTACACTTTCTGCGATGATTGCATTTGCAGCCAACATAGTAGCATCAAATGGCAGAAGAAAACGTTCAGTAAACCATATTTTGTGTTGGTAGCTCCGACTCTGCTATAGCAAGAAAGAGCAAACTATAAGACTTGTGCCATACTTTCATATAGGAAAATGACAGTACGCTCAGTCCCTTGTTATAAGTCAGTGGTTAGTATGCAAAAAAAAAAATATATATATATTAAATCTCCAAAATTTCCACTTTCTTAGGCTCTCACCCTGTTTTTTATTTGTCAAACGTTTGTTATGGTTGTGGTAACAAATTTTACATTGATCCACGTTTATAAAAGTTCCAACATTATACAAATGAAATTTAAAGCATTAGATGTTTGTTAAAGTTTGTACAGTACTTTCAGTCTGTTTTCAACAGTAACGCGCCCAGGATTTAGCTTTGGGGGTACCATAGGTGTCCCAAGTCCTAAGAAGTCGGAAAAATAGGGCTCTAAAGTCGTGTCCTGCACCCATCTGAGCACTTAAGGACATTTTACACATAATTTGTAAATTATTTTCAAAAAACTGACATTCTGGACCCCTCTCGCTGCGCCCCTGATTTTCAACAGCTGTGGGTAGTGAAAGTATATTTTGTAATTTTTTAATTATAAAATCTTAATCATGAATGAGAAATGGGGAAATGGGCCAAGATAAATACATATAATAAAAATAATAGAACTATTAGCTTCTTGCGAAATCGTCAATTTATGATTCAATAAATCACGACAACTGTTCTGTACTCTTCTATCTAAAAATTTTCTGTTCCACCATTTCCTTCTTTTAAAAATTTTCTTAAGTACGACGAAAGATGCAGTAATACACGTTACTTCACTTGGAGAATACATAATTAAAACTAAACATTTGGAAAACATTTTTTCACACAAATATTCTATCAAATGTTTGACAAATTTTTATCAAACATTTATCAACTTCCTATAATGTTAATGGTAATAGTAAGGGCGACTAGGCCTCCAGGATCTTGCGGACACCGCGACCATTGTTGATCTATTATGCCTTCCCCTTAGGCAAAATCCAGTCTTTTCACGAGCTCGATTATTGCTCTTAGGGTTAGATTCCAAACTTTATTTGGAGAAATGAGTGTTTCTCCAGTGATTTACAGCCTTACACCTGCAAGCTGTGGACATTCACATATAACTTGCGTCGAGGTTTCATCTTCCTCTTCGCACATTTGACACAGTACACTATACGATTTGCCTATCCTCCTATCCTCCTATATATTGTTTGTCAAATATTTCAAAAATGTTTTTTTTTTTGCAATAATTGCTATGTGTGGATGCACCATAAGCTGTCATTTATATCGTTCGGCCCATTCCGATACACAAACGAAATCTTTTTTTCGCTGCTATTATATGAGAGCACTTTTCCAAATATCACGTTATTGTTTGCATTGTCTGAAGCACCAAACAAACTTTTAGATAACGAATTCCACATCTTTTTTTTAATTATTGACCCAACTTTCATAAGAGGAGAATGATTCTGATTTACTGGATTTCTCATGTAACTGTTCTGCTTTTATCACAAAATGCTTACGTTAAGTGCCACATGTATCCTGTTAATTCGACATAAGTTTTCTCTCTTTCTTCCAGCAAGTGATTTTTTCTCTTTTCATATTTCTCTACAGGAGCCATTGATCGAAAATGTTATCAGTAATTAAAGCGTAAAAATAAAACCTGAATAATTTAAAGTTGAATATTAACTTTCAGATAGTGATTTTAATTCAGGGAATATCTTGACCGAATCTAGAACAAGCATAAACATTCGCAAAAATTACTGTTTTGCTTTTGAACGTATTCTATATTATTGGTTGGAAATGATCCTTAGAGCTCTCAATTTTTCTGAAAGTTGCTAGGTTTCCTCATCATACCATATAAAAAAGAAATGATCGCGTAACATCGCACATTTCACATAAATATTACTTAAATTTTTTTATAAAACGATGTGAGTGTTATCGAATAATTGTGTATAGCTAAGAACAAAGAACTTTATTATGCCCTACATGAAATCTTGAGGGTGTCATTCCATTTGTAATGATGGTAGAGCAAAATGGATTGGACACCCACGCATAATATTAAAAATTAAGTTCGAAAATGAGGCAAATCGGGCAAGTCCTTCTTGGGGTTGCCATACAAAAATGTCATTTTCCACTATACATTTTTGGTGTTACCATATAAAAGTTTAGGTTTTTTACGGATACTGTGAAAACGATCAGTCCTAGACATTTTTATTCTACTAAAAGCTTCTTCAGAATATGAAATCTTATAATTACTTTTTCTGTCCGACGAACCGTTCAGGAAATATATGCGAAAAAGTACTGCAAATGCTTAAATGGGTAACCATTCGAAACTTCGTACGGGAATTGACCTAGGTTATCATAAGAATTAGTCTTAGACCAATTCCAGCTTTTATACTTGTTTTTATTATAACTTTACTCTCTTCTAGACTTCAACATATCCAAACTGGATAGTCTTAATTTTCCACATTTCTATTTTCAACACTGTGTATCAACCAACAATCTACAAGTAGCTGCATAAAGAACAGTTAGTCAGTCGCATTACGAGGATATTTATAAATTATTATGTACATGTGCCCAGTCTAAATTATTAGACATGTCCATTATTATATGTATGTCCACTATCCAACTTATCCTTAGCTCTTGATGCAAACTAAAAGGAAAGCCATTTTCATTTTGATCATCGTTTATTTTCTTCATTTTAAAATATTTTAATGCATTCTATGATTTATCATTGTTTTGACATTTGTCATCATAATATATAATTTTATTCAACATTTTATAATTTTTATATCATTTGTGCTGTTAAATTATCCTGTGCAAATGTCATTTCATTTTATTTTGTATATATATAATTTTTATACTATTTATATATAATTTCGTACAATATACTTATAATCCTCGTTTGTGTTATGTTCTTATTTTACACTTTTGCTATTCTTTTTTATGTATATAGGTTTTCTTATTTTTTCTTCTTTTTTTTACAAATTTATTTATATTATTTATCTGGCATTATAATATTCTATTTGCTATGTTTTTAAATCTAAGCTTTGGTTTTGGTTTAACAATTAGGTTTTTGGTTATTTTGTTTTTTTTGTGTTTGTTTTGTTATAAATTGTTCTATTATGTATTTTGCTTTTACCTCAATACAATTTTTTTGATCATGTGTTTGTGTGAAACATTGTTTTTTTTTTAATTTATAGTGCCTTTTGATTTTTACTTGTATTTTATGTAAATCGTTACATTTGTGTAATATTTTTATTTAATATGCCCTAATTTTTTATCGATATTAATAATTCCGATAACTCCCCGGGTGTTTGTATCTGTAGCAATCATCTCTGCATGATCTCAAAAATCTCCATCATGATAGCAGTATTTTACCGATTCTCTCCACTGGAATAGTAATTACCATGGATATGTTATCGCTTCTGTTACTAATGTTGAAAAAAAGTTACGAAACATAGTATTGGTCATAATGATATTATACGATTACTGCAGTTGGTATTTAACGACTGTAAAGTACACACGTGTGAGATTTATTATGTCTATTGCCAATTAGTGTTCGCTAATGTGTTGTCATAGGAAATTACGGGAAAAATTTGAAACATTTTACATTGATCAAAATACAATGAAATGTTTGCTCGAGAATATCTGACAGTTTGGTTATGTATTTGCATGCAAACTTTTAAGGTTATACTTGAAGTTATTTTCATAAAAATATTTAATTAAGTCATAATCTTTTGTGAAAAGACCACCTAACTTGGACGAGAATATAGTAAAGTGATAATAAACCGAATAAAGGATTAACAGTATTTGTTATTGAGAAATGTTGCATAATTTCTTCTCTCACTTAGGACTGAACAATAGAGGTTTTGACAGGAAGGCGCCATGGCTCATACAGCCCGTGAAACAATTCAACTTATAAAAATTGTGTGGCTCGGTGATTTCATAACAGAAAGTGGTGACATCACTTGGCTGTCCAGATCGCCAATTCTGTTCGCATCTGATTTCTTTATTTCACATTAACAGTTTTGTTTTATCTTTTAGATATTATTCAAAATCCAAATATTGGACTACTATTCTTACGACACGGTGTTTATAATAAAAGGACTCAAAGAGGTTGCTTGCACTGTATTAATCAAAACTAGTGAGGTAATAACTTAGTAATTAGTCAGGAGAACATTTTATTTTCACCCAACAAAAACACCTCATACTTTTATCAACAATAAATAAGAAATAAATTGTAAAATGAAAAATTAAAAGAATAAAATCACACGATTTAGGAAAAATAATTAATAAAGTGATATTTCAAATTTTCCACTCGTCGAACATTCACAACGAATGTTATCATGTGTAGTGTATTAGTTTCATGAAAACTTGGTCATAAAAATGACGAAATAGATTATTTCCAAGCTAATCTAAATTAGAAATTTATATGTTCATTAAAAAAACAAGAACGTAACAACTGAACGTTCCTTCTAGTAATTATTTTGCAACGATTTACATAAATTCTAAAATTGTTTAATGATTATAATTTACAAATATTTTGGCTCCATTGATAATCTTAAATAACTTTAATATTAAATTTTCATCGATTTTACTCCTTTCTTTTGATTAATATTTCGGGTTGGTTTGGTTTGATTTTTATCAGAAGAAAGCTTTTGTTTTAAGTTTTAACATTTTCATACATTTAATTAGATTTTTTTTATTACATACATGAATATCACAATATAATTTTTTTTCTTGGCGATTTTTTGTACACCATTATAAAAATCATTATCCCCAAAAATTTTATTTATACGATTACTTTTTGAGTTAGGCTGAATTTCAGCATACATCTTCCCTAAAACCTGATCATTTATAAATTTTCTGCTAATTCTTCCATGAAGCATTATAGATCACCATTAATTTGATAATATTTTTATATTTTCTTATATGATAAGTTTTGTTTTTCAAAGTTTCTTAATAATTCTATCATATCGTTTGGTTATACTTGTTTGGCTCCAAAATATATTTGCATAACAAAAAAAAAAAAAAAGTTTTAAATATATTCATTATTTTAAGCTTAACGTTGTTTTTTTTTTAAATAATTTATCTAAAATATTTTTGTTTTTTAAATATTTTTGTTAAAAATATTTCGTTTCATTCAGCAAATACTAATTTAATTTGACTTATGTATGTCATTAACATTAATTGTCTAGCCGTTTCACATTTAATTGTTTCTGATGATTTTCAATTATTATTTTCTTAATAAATATTATACAATTTATATTTTCATTGTTTTTGAATGCATTCTTTTTGCTTAATGGTCATTTCTTTTGGTTGTGGCTTATTTATTATTCAATAATAAACTTTTTATTAAATTCATGTACATTTCCAATAATTTATTTATTTGGTTATGTTTGTTTTATGTTACAGAAAATTTAGCGCAGAAAAACGAAAACGTAAACATAACAAAATTGACAATAATCAATCATTGAACATTAAAAAACTCAATTAGCTAAAACTTCTGTTTTTAACTTGGGCATTCTATAACATATCAATAGTTTAACATAATTATTAACTTTTTATTGATGTTTAATACAGATTAAGATTAGAAAACATTCATTCCTTCATTTTGTTGTGACAACAGCTTTTGGAAATCGTTGTTTTTATTCGAATCTTTGAATTAATTTATCAAAAAACTTCTTGGGTTATAGTGGGCTTAGAAATGGGCAAGATACTTCAAGTTAAGTCATAAAATTTATTTTCACTGGTACTTTTACTAATGGTTGTTAACTGGTTCAGAATTAAATTCAATTCAATTTATTTTGATAATTATATTGTACAATTAGGGAAAATCCTCTTTAAGCTTGTACAATCTAAAGATATCAAATAAAATTATAACAATATGAAATGCAACAAAGTGAAGAACTAATTAATCGAAAGATCTAATCAAGGAATGTATTTCAGGTACCTAGAATTAACATACGAAAATAGACGAAATAAAGAATTAAAGATATTAAAAAAAAAACCAGAACTAAAGAAAATACTAAGTAAAAAAGTAAAGTGAAATACTGAAACAATTAAATTGCAAGATTGAGAAAATTGGCAATGGCCCGTTTGAGGTTTTTTTTTTGGGAGATAAAATGAACTGGTATATTGAGATTATTCGTACGTATTGATGAACTCAATTCTACTGTTAGATATAGGTACTTGGAAGCTTATAATGAATGACTTTAAACATAAAGATAAGCATGTTAAATATATAATATATGAAAATATGACACTGAACTAAGCAACTCAAGTAGGGGCAGACATGATTGTATCTACACAACTAATAGACGAAACATACGCATGAAGTAAATATCAGATTGAGCTTGCAGTTTGGTTTTGAGTTAGTTTGACAGCATCTAATATCAGCTAAAAACAATAACGGTAATACTAGTGTTTTCACGAGGATAAGTTGAGTATCAAGTGGAATAAGCTTAGCTGAGAACCAATAATAATCTGCGTAGAACGCCATATATGTATCCTATTCCAAAAATATGGTCATCGTAGATAAGTATTTTATTAAAAGCCAAACCTAAGCTCCTTACTTTGTTACAGTAAAGTATCACAATGAAGTAAAGAACAATGGGTGAAAAATGGGACGTATGAAGATCATGCATGGATATTAAAATACAGTTTAACTTGCGTAGATTTAAGATAATGAAATTAATTACTGCCCAATTACTGACATTGCAAAGGCTCTCGTTAATTTTGCTGTCGGCATCTTCAACTAACCTAAGGGGTGATCCGAAATAGACCTAAACATCACCGGCATAGAGGTGTACCTGAGAGTGAGTTACTACAGAAGGCAGATCGGGTATGAAGCAAAAGAAAGCGAGTGGACCTAGGGCTTAGCCCTGAAGAACCCCTGTTAATATCCAGAGACAGTCTGATAAGATATTACTTACAAACATTCTTCGCATTCGGCCATTATTCTTACTAACCTACCTTTCATAATTTTAACAAGAGATGTGGTGCAGCTAAGTTCTGCCCCGAAACCAGACTGAACACATTATGCATTCCAGACTTTTCGACAATGGATATAGTAAATGAATTCCTCTGTAGTCATTAACCTAGGAAGGTTGGGCAGTTTTAGGGATAGGAATAATTTTAACAATCGTCCAAATCTTGGCAAACACAGACTGATTTAGACAAATATTGTATAAGGCAGTAAGAATCTCAATGACAAATGACAATATGAGCTTGATAAATCTCTAATATCATCCATGCTGGAATCGCTAGACGAGATTGACGACACTGCCAAAACGACTTCATTCCAAGTTACAAGATGAAACGAATAACCGCTATCAGCTGACGCCTCCTGCAAATATATATTAGCAAGTATGTTTGAGAAACGAGATATCGATTTCTCGTAATTTCACCACACACTTTAACTGAAGATAAGATGGGCGTAAAACATTCGTAAATACCTTTTTAAACTTAATTCAACTAATATAATTTCTTCTCAACAGATTTGAAAAAAACTTTAACAATATTCGACAAAAAATCTACAACTTTCACAAATCGATAAACAAATTTCAAATTAAATTCAATATTTGTTTTAAATACAATTCAACGCATTTTTAAAAATTTAATTCAACATTTCTTCTAGATCTAGATAAAGATCAAGGTATTGTATTAAAATAATTCACCAATATTATTAAGTAAATGGCCGTTCTGTGGCGATAAGATTGAGTCATAACATCGAGGCTGTCGTTAATGATGTCCGCTAACCTTGCAGTAGAAATAACTGAACTTGAAATATTAATATCATTGCTGTAATTTTGTACTCCACATAACAAATAGAGTAACGATTGCGTCGATCTTTATCTAGAAGAAATATTGAATTACATTTTTAAAAATTTTTGATTTCATTTTGAAAATCGCATTGAATTGAATTTGAAATAAATGTTGAATTTAATTTGAGACTTGTTGATCGATATATGTAAATTATTGACTTTTTGCTGAATATTGTTGAAGTACGAGTGTTGTTCAGAGACTAAGTTTAACAGGAATAGTCATTTTTGAAATTTTCAAAAAAATGGCTATTTTTCCACATAATCGCCATATCTTTCGATACATTTCGTATAATGAGTAACAAACTTTTTAATTCCTGAGTCGAAATCATTTGAGTGCAGTTTTTCGACGTACTGAGTCATGGCGACTGTGATCTCTTGCGTCGGTTTGAATCGCTGGCCCCCAAATGCTTCCTTCATCAAAATAGGCAATAGGTGATACTCCCTTGGCGGAGAAATCAGTTGAGAAGAGGGGATACCCATGGGGATGCCTATTTAAATTTCTTCAATTTTTCCTGGGTCACACGAGCCGTATGCAGACGAGCATTATTGTAGACTTTTCAACTCAATAAACCGGGTCTTTTGTTCTTTATTGCGCCTCTCAAGCGATTCAGGATGTCATAGAAGTATGCCGCGATGATAGTCTTAACTTTCTCGTAATAATAAATTAACAAAACACAGCGATAATCCCAAAATACAGTCGCCAGAACCTTGCAAGAAGAGAATGTCGTCTTGCAGTTTTTTTGGTGTTGGCCGCCTTTCTCTACCCATTCCATCGACGATCGTTTCGATTCAGGCGTATAGTAATACATTTAAGTTTCGTCCCCAGCGAGGGGCAGAAGCACCCATCGTATGCTCACTTTACGCAGTTGAAGTTCATCGTAAATGATAGTTCAAATGCAGGATCGACTAGATTCGCTTCTACTTCGGAGCTTTCCGGCAAACTCGTCTAGGGCATCCTCAATCAGTTGTTTTACAAGTGCAACGCTCTTTTCGTTGACTGTGTATGCTGGTTATCCTTCGCGCTCTTCATCGCTGAACATTTGGCGCCCATTTAGGAACGCTGTTCGTCAACGCGTAACAATCAGCAGGTTCATCCATCGCCACAAACAGGACATAATTCTCAATAAATTTTAATGGAAGTGAATCTATTACCCGTTAAAAAAAACGTATTATACTTCGTGGTTCACATTTAGAAGCAAATTTTATCGGAATATCCATGATAAAAATGTTATAAAACTCGCAAAAATCGACCGACCAGACTCTACTATCCACGAAACTGATCAGAATGGATAATACAACACATCTCTAAAATTCCATAGTTTTACCATCTCACAAAGAGCGGCGCTAGTATAATTAAACTTACTTTCTGGAACATCCTCGTATTTCTGAAATCTGTTGAAAAGAATTAAAATTAGTTGAATTAAATCTAAAAAAGGTATAAAATTTCTAAGATCTTTGCCTTGATGAAATATTATAAACATAAATATGCCCCTGATTTGAAGTTTTTATGATCGTTGAGTTTGTTTTCACACATAATTTTAATGTTTTTTTGAATGGTACAAATTAATTTCATGGGAGCTTACTTATTCACAAAAACTTTTGAATAGTTTCAATAATAATAGGGGGTGATCCGTCTGAGTTCACTATAACACCAACAAGTCAGAAAAACTTGTTAATTTAAAGGAGATAATTTTAGATTTGGTAATAGGGGAATCTGGCAAGTTATATGTAATCAAGCTGCAGATGCAGACAGATAGTCAGATAAACACGTAAGGTCGATGCACACTTACCGGCACAGAACAAACCGGCACAGCAGGCATCAACCGGCACTGCCATCTTTGTATACATATTTCGATATAAAACGGAAAGGAAGTTTGGCAGGTATCGCAAGAAAACTATAGAAAAATGATCCCAACCAGCAACCGACAAATACCAGTCTAGTTTCTAGCCACCGATAGCGACCGGCAATGAAGTTTCCGTTTCGTAACAGTATCTGCCGGTGCCGGTTGATGTGAACTAGCTAACTTGTGACTAGCTGACTGTGCCGTATCGTGCTGTGCCGGTAAGTCTGCAGCGAGCTTAAAGGTCAAAATGTAATAATGGTTTTATGCGTGATGCAATTTGACGTAGGGTTTAATTCTCTGCTTTATATATTTTATCTCTTTGGTTTTTTCCCGAGTAAAACCTACGAATCCCTTTGTGTTCATTTTGAGGACACAGACAAATTCATATTATTTAGTGTTAGTTAGATTTTATATTATTTTCTAAATTATGAACATCGAAGATCACACAACACTTCAATATTAATTATACACCAATAATAACTGGTCCATCTGCACGATCAGTTTCAACATTGTGATATTTTATTAACATGAACTGCTCTGAGATATGCCATGTATACTGTTATGTGCTTCCATTGGGCCATATAAACTCTTAGCTATCAGTTAGACATAGAGAAAATACCGGGTCTAATTTGTAGAGCGTTATGATGTTTGTTTGTGTCTATAAGGTTTAAAACCAAACTCTAAAATAATATACATACAGTTATAATTAGAAGAAGAAATATGCATTGACAGCCTGTTGCTCCCAAAGGAAAATCATTTTTCGATCTAAAAAATTTTGTATTTTATCGTTGATTTTTTCAAGAAGATTACATACAATTTTGTCGATAAGGACCTTTCTGTATGTATTTGAGCCAAGTCGTCTTCTTGGTATAGGCGTTCATAATAGTATAAAGAAAATTATATTTAGGCATAATATATATATAGGCTTGGATCCATACACATTGTCAGAATTTTTTAAAGGGAAATAAAATATACGTATAAAAGTAAAAGCGTTTTGTTTTTTTTTGTAATTATGCAACCTCAAACGAAAATGGCAGTTATTTAAGTAACCAGTAATTGGAATCATTATGAAATTAGCACATACTTACATATATTACGAGCAGTACTTAAAACTCTTCACAAAAGTACATACATACATTGTTATTCACGCCCCATCATATAATATTAAGTTTCGCTTAGGGGTTTAGGCTCATATCTACAATATTAATAGCGCAAAAACATAAAATTTGTTTTGGCTAATTTTACTATTCTAATTTGGACTTGCATTTGACCTCTATGCCCATTGCTCCTTTAATTTTCTAAATAGATACATATCTAATCTAATTTTCATATACATACATACAGTCATACACTAATTATGTATATATATATATAGTATATAGCTGTTGTGTTACTTAAATTTATACTTAAATTTTTATACAAATTGATTTATGTCCAACTTATTTGACTAGATCTCCTCTCTATGTTCTTTGTATGTGTATACATAATTACTTAATATTTTTTATGTATACATACCTATATATTCGTTTGATTTTGTTTTTTGTTTTATAAAATATCTAGCTAAATGGATTGTTTGTACAATGCCACACTCTGATAGTCACTCGATGTTGAAGGACATCCGCATGCAGGAGGTGGCCATCAAGGGAGCTACACAAGTAAGCTTGGCGCTAGCCATTCATCTTCAGCCAGCTGTAAATAAGAATGAAAATAATATTGAAATAATTTTACTATTAATTTTATTGTATTTATAATTCCGAGCCTATTTTAATTGTTAGGCTTGTAAAGTGAACTTTCCCATTTGTAAATTAGAAACCAATAATAGTTAGCTGGGCAAAACCCGATCAATTAATGAGAAAATAACTGGAACGTTGAAAATGAGATGCTAAAGGAGCTAATTGAAACTTTAATGGATTTATAATTACTGCGGCTACTAAAAGAGCTGTGCTTTATCGTTTGCTCATGTAGGCATACGCAAATCTGTTGTTCTTCTGAGTTGCTTTGTTTCACGAGGGTTGCCTGATTTAACAAACATAAAATGCGGTAGCCATTTTTTATTTTATTAATGTTTTGCTGAGGTAATAATTTCAAACGTGTGTTGTTTTTAAAGAACCTAGATAGGTGAAAAACCGCTTACTCAAATGTACATACACACATACATAATACAAATATTTTACTTGGAGGTCTGATAACCCAATTCAAACAAATCAACTAATTTAATCTAAAGTATTTTTTTTAAGCTTGCTGCAAAGATATATGTATTGCTGTTCGAATAAACTTTACTTACCTGAGGACTTACTTGAAATTGTTGCATAGGATATGCGACAACCCCGGCAGCTTGCGGAAGTGCACTGCCAACTCCTTGTGCTATTTGCTGTGCAGTTGCAGGTATTTGAGCTTGAGCTGGGACACTTTGCCATGCTCCTGGTATCTGAACTCCCATTCTGAAACGGCAAACAATTGAAAAAGTAAATAAACTAACGTACATAAATGCATAGAAGTCTCAAAGAATGTTCAATGCTTATTCATCTTGAAGAATAAGACTATTGAGGTTGAAAATTTTTAATTTTCTGCTTACCCCATATAACCTTGCTGGTATCCAGCAAATTGACCGTATGCATACCCTTGCATGCCTTGTAGAAATTGTCCTGGCAATGGAGTAGATGGTGCCGGTGCTGTTGGATATGTCGGCGCTGGAGGATACCAAT
>CAWVNZ010000559.1:0-67563 GCA_963930735.1 Dioctria linearis
AAAACTTGCCTTTTCCAGTGTATATAAGATATTCCCGGATTTCCTTTTCAAGAATGAGCTAAGATACTCAAAAAACGTTTACTCCTAACATTGCAACATCTCAAAAACAAAAAAATGCAATTCATGCCTACATACTCTCACGTGCTTAAGCTTCAGGTTAAAGTGCAGGAGAGACTAATCCACAAGACCCTGCGAACAGAGTTGATGTGTTTTGTCCACCCTTAGTGTGGTTAAGTTATATCTCTAACTTTTACGGGTTAGCTTGCAAACCTTATTTAGAGAGGTGTTTCTCCAATGATTTTCAACCTTAAAGTTGCAAGCGCGGGATACTGACCTAAAAATATGTTTCGTGGTTTCATCTTCCTCTTCATACAGTCGATGCAGTTCACTGTTGCAATTGCCTATTTTCTTCAAAAATTAACTCCTGGAGTTCTTAAGAAATAGATATCGACAGGGGTATAGATAATTTATCTGGAAACTCGGGTTTTCCGGACTCGGTGAGTACGAGTTCCTAATTTTGAAAACTCTTCGAGTCCGAATCTAGTTTGGATTTGAATCTAAAACGTTTAATATTTTAGAGTTCAAAAACGTTTCATAAGAAGTTTTCATAACAAAAAAAAAAAATTACTAAAATTTGTTAAAATAAGAATTATTTATTGAATTGAATAATTCACAGATTTTTATAGATAACACTTGCTGGAATAGATTTATTTTAACTACTATTTTATGAAAGAAAAGAAAACTCTTTTCTTTTTTTTTCCACAACGTACACAGAATATTTTTATTTTGCATACATTCTAACCGCTAACGCGTTTCGTCTTATCAGGACATCATCAGGGCTACAACAAGAGCCCCTGATGATGTTCTGATAAGACGAAACGCGTTGGCGTTATAAGATGGCAATTGCATTTAATAAGTTGATTACGTTCAGATAATTTGAACAAATTTGCACCAGTTTGATTAGCTGTTTGCATTTTCATTTTTTAGTTTTATTTGTGTAAACGTTGACTTTATTTAGTAACAATGGAAAGTGGGGACGAATCTTTATTACTGTCCGTAGCAATGTGTATAATTAAAAAAATACATAAAAAACCTAAATCTCGAAACTGATCAGAACATTCCTAAATACGTAGGTTACCTTTTCAATTTCCGGTCTTTGCTTAATTTTAAAATCTTGGACTTCTCGAGTATGTTAGAGTCGAGTCCCGAATCCGAGTAACTACCCAGTCCGAGTTGAGTCGGATCGACTATAGAAGTCCTATAATTTATTAGAACCACTGCAATAACATTTTAGCGCATGGTTATTAAACGCTTTTGTAAAATTCTAATCTGGTTATTTCCCCTCGCCTCAAGTCCATGCCACGTCACTGATACCTACTCTAACTAATTAGACAAAAAAAAAAAAAGAGAAAAATTTGTTTCTTATACTCTTAGCGAGAAAATTAACTATTAAGGAAGAAAATACAACTTTCATTAAAATGTAGTGAGAAGAGAGATAAAAGCATATATAAAAAAAGATATAAGAATTCAGAAAAAATACAAAAAAGATACAGAAAATAAGTATATAAAAAAAAGCATTTTTACTAAAAAAAAAACAAAAAAACAGAAATATTTACTTAATTTGTTATACTACAAAAATATTTAAAACATTCCGACTTGAATGGCCCATCGACTCGACGTGAACAAATGGTTAGAGGAACTGACACCATATACAAAGAAAGATCGCGAGCTAAACGAAAGTCTATGATGGGGAGTCTTCAACACATGCGTTGTTTCAGAATGTAAAAACTTTAGTCGATTACCAAAGTAATCCGGGTGATGCAAATTAAGGATCTTAAATATCACAAAGCAAATACGTTGTTGTTAAAAACAAATCCCGTATACGAAATTTTAGCACTCTAAGTGAACGTCAACGTGTGCTCGAGTGATCGTGAGAACGGACAGACAGACAGACGATTTCTAGGCGTTACAAATAGAATTACAAACTTTATATACCATATATGTAGATTTCATCTAATAATAAATTTCATCATAGTAAACAAATTACAAAATTTTCCTCAGATTGAATTCGTAAAGACGCAACTCCGGACTGAAATTTTCCTGTGACCATGATAGTTCACTTTTCAGGTCGCGTACTATAAAACGTCATAACCCGATTACCGGAATACCTCGATTTATATGTATCAGGGGCCCCAAATTGTAGAATTCAGATATTCTTTTTTTTCATCAAAACCCAACTCATTACTTAATTAACCGAAAACTAGCTCGAACGTCCTTGTATCCGTTTTCGGGTGAGCCAACTCTCTGCCCTTCTCGAGCACACCTGAGCTAGCTGCGTGCCTTATGACAGCTGTTTATTAGTATTCGTGCAAGGAGAGAACAGGACGATCGTGCTCTCCTCATTCATTCATAGCAAAACCCAGCGGAAAAAAAAACGATTTAAGAGTCCTTTTGAAGCGCATCAACGGAAACATAAAGCGCTTGTATTGTGCTTCAGTTTCATATAAATTTAAATATTGCATGTCCGCAGAAGAAAGCGATTTTATGTATATAGCTTTCTTTTTAATTACTTTTAAACAGAGCTGTAAAATTCAAGTACCAATTACCATTATCATTACCAATACCATACTGGAATTAAAATTTTACAGTCCCATTCCCGGAATGGCAAGTACTTAATTCTTTAAAATACCGGAAAGTAATTGAATTTGCGATTCCATTACAAAAAATACCTACAAATTTCCAAAAGTATTTAAAAAGTATTTGTCTATTACTATATAATTCCTTTCAATTCTTTTCAAATACTTTCAATTACTTTTAATTACTTTGACAATTTCAGTATTAAAATGAATTATGAAATGAACTAGATCAATTGTCTTTTTAATTTTATTGTAAAAAAAACTTTTCCCTGTTTTCCATGTTCTGAAGATGCAGTAAAATTAAGTAGTTTGGAGATGTACGTTTGCTTTAAAAAAAATTGTAGGCCAGAGGTCAAGAAATACAAAGTCATATTCTAGGAAAAATATTTATTGTTTGCTATTTTTTTCATATTTAAATTTGCAATTACATAAAAAACAATAGTTAAACTTAATTAAATGCAGTTTGTTTTTGTAGAAATGGTTCGTATCAAACAGTTGCTCTCAGTTATTAAACCTAATTTTTTTTGGCAGTGATTTCTACTTTTACAAAGTAAAATTTACAATTCCACTTTACCTTTTTTCTCTGGGTGTATTAAAACCATTTCAATTAATTTTTAATTTTCCCAAAATTCCAGTTTGGCTTAGTTTAGACAAATTTTTTCAAAAGAAAAAATCACTAATTATTGAATAAGTTTGCATATCCAAAGCTATTAGGTCCCCAAATTGTTGGTGTTTCACTCAGAGTCGTATCTAGCTTTACACATTTGTGGGAGTGAGCATATTAAAAAAAAGGCGCCACTGTATAAAAATAAACTTTTTTTTATATTTTGAAAGAAGGAAAAAATATATACCTCCAGCTTTAAGTATGTAGTTCAAACATAAGAAAAGTATAATTCATATTTTATATTGAAGGAAAACATAACAAAAATCTCTTAATTCAAAATAAAATTAATATAAGTATACGTATGTAAGTAGATATGAATTATAAATAAAATAAGGCAACTACAACAGCCTCCTTCGTCTAGGCTTCATTCTTGCAAAATTATCTATAACAATAATTATAATCCACTTCAGTAGCCAATTGTCTTTTCCAGCGAGTCTAAAAATTCTCTCGTACAAATTATTATGCAATGAGCGAATTCTTTATGGATGTTTTACTCTTGATATAAAGTGTATAGTAGTAGGAAAGGGTGTTTCAAGTTTACCTAAGTTAGTTTTAAATTTAATAACATTGTTACTTTAGCTTAAGTACCTATGTAATTAGTTTTTAAATGGAGACGCTTAAAGAAAGTGAGAAATATTGTAAACATATAGCCAAGGGATAAACCTTTTGGTAAATACTTGTTGGAAGCAGATTCGAAGCTCTGCACGATTGCAGAAGGTACAGTTTTAGCCACAAACATTTATCAGAATTTATACTTTTATTTGCAGCCTTAACACTTTTCTAAAAACGTTGCTTAGAAGCACAATGCTTCAAGAACGATTCTCTCGCATGTCACGCATGTTACTGCTCAACACAGAGAATGGCATTGTTAAAAGAAATTACAGCTGAAAAGGTATTGAGCCGATTTGTAGAAAAAAAATAGTAAACTAAAGCTTATTTAATTGATGTTTGGCGATTTCTGTTATGATTATGCCGATATTAATTTAGAAGGTAGTGATCGAAGGTGACGAATTCAAATTAAACGTAATTTTTCCATTAAACCATCTATTTTTACTGCAGTTTGGGAACAATACTAAATGGTAGAAATTTTACTTCAGTTCACAAGGGCGAAAAAATCCTGTTCAGCATATTCTTGCTTTTGACTTTTTGTGGTTAAGTCAAACATCTTCCTGGAATTTTTCGCACCCACTAGATTTAGTACTAAACGTGAAGCAATCTTTTAACGAACAAGAGCGGAACAGCAATAATCGCTTGTTTTACTGATACTAGGATTTTCTAATATAACACTTATAAACTTTTTCTATTTATGAGTAATAAACCAATGCACATATTTCTCCCAGATCTGAGGCACAGTTAGATAGGGCTAGAGGAAGGTATCTATTAGTTGAAACTCTGCCAAAGAAATGTTGCCCCAAGTGGATGTAATTATAATTAAATTTGGAGGAAATTTTGCTCACATTCCTTTTTTCACTTCTAGTGTTGTTTCAATAATGTCGGAATATTACTAAACTTCAGTGCGTACAAACACATCAGATCATGCAGTGGCGTGGGTTTTTGCATGTTGCTACAGTTACCACATCAAAATTACTGCATTATTCTCCAGTTTTTTGTGTGTTTTAATATTAATACTTATAAAGCATTATTCCGATGCTAGAGTGATATTACAGTGGTAACCGCGTATTTTTTTTCATGGTATTTTGTAAATTTACTGACTCAAAGTAAATTTTCAGCACATTTAGTAAAAATCAACCGAAAATAGTAGTAAAAATACTAATTATAATAGAAAATTAATAAAAAATGTAATTTCGCCATTGATTTTCATAATTAATGTAATTTGACTGTACGAAATTAGTAATTTTTCATAAAAATATTTTAGAGTATATTCCATGTGTATCAAAGAAAGTTAGGTGCGATTTTGAGCTTAGCAGACATTTCCTGGATGTAAGAAAACAAATTGCTTCGTCTTATTCAAATGAATATAGAAAAATTAGATTAATAGTAGTAAAATATATTTTCTCAATTATCTCCGATTATGATATCAGAGATTTTCATACAGAATATGAGAAAAGGTTATATATCCTAAAGAAAAAAAAATGCTTAAATGTAGTCTACTTTTCGTTATTCTAGAAAAAGATTTATTTTAAATGTTCCAAATTAATTTTTAGTAGAAAGGTATAATATATTATGTTGACTTCATGTAAAATGTTCTTTGTTGTAGCAAGTCAGTTTCGTTGTATAAGCGATATTTTTTCTTATAATAAGAAGAATTTTTCTCGTGTTTCTACACATATTAATTAAATTTGGTTTCTAGATCTAGATCTACGGTTTTATTGCCGTTAAAAGGAGTTTTCTTCTGCCTTTCAAAGTTTTCTCACTCCAATAGAAATCATAATGATAGTAGATTTTCAAAAAAAATCATATGTATTTTGTATTCGATCTAAAAAACAACGGTATAGGTAATCAATAAAATAGTTTACTTGATGTAAGAAAACTTGGTATTGGTGTTAGCACTGATTAACGTCTTAGAAACTTTTACACATTTTTGAAAAACAATACTTGATTAAAGAATATTCTTTTTCTATTTTTGTGTCAAGCTGGCCCCCTACTAGGCCCACCCCACAACAAAACCCTGGCTACACCTATGATGACCTCAATAATTTTTTGATAGAATATCTAAAAACTCAAAGACTAGATTTATGATTTAACATCAAATGAAGATATCTATGATAAAAATGATCCAAATTCGAAGGCATAAAAAATGTATATGTATGTGTTTAAGTATGTGTATTAACATATCTGAACTTTTTCTAATATTAATGTTTCTTTCTTCATACATATAGCAGAAAAAACTTATATAAAACGTGTAAGAAATATAAGTTAAATATGTTTTTATAAATAAAGTTTTTGTTATCATAAATTTTTCTTTACAATATATTATCGTATAATGCGATATTGTTACATTTTTTTTTTTCAGCAACTCGATTCTGATAAAGGCAAGGGTTAGTGGCGTTTTTTTGGGCCCATGAATTTTGCACTCAAATTGCAAATTAAATAAAACTACATATATTTTGCATATCTAAAATTTTGGGTGCATTATTCATCATTAATATAGAAACGTTATGCATAATTAATAGGGAACACCGATTCATTTCATAAGTACCATTATGTAACGGTTTATTTACTACCGAAAGTTAAGTATATTCCTGTAATTTCACGGTTACAAATATAGTTCCCGATAAAGGAAGATACTTATTTTCCTTATTTGCAACGGTTATAAAACATAAATATAAATCATTTTCAGAACGGCGTTTTGGAACGATGGTATCAAAAATGTCCATTGACAGTTGTCGGGTAGATGTCGTATCAGCGACGTTACCGTAACTAATTTGAAACTTCCCAGTTTTTGACAGCAAAAGTTGATAAACGGTTTTGACACGGATATATATTGCCGTATTGCTGGTTGCGGTACTAGATACTACTAACACACTTCTACACCATGATACAAAGCTTTACAAGGTATGACCGTATTATCTGTCAATTCGTTGCTTGCCTCATTTGGGGACAAATGTCACAAAATTTATTTGTCTTAATTTCAATCGTCCTTATTTAAAAGAAAAGTTTAGCACATAATTACTTTTTCTCAAAGTGATTTAAACGAAGAAACTAACTGACATATATAACATGGACTGCCTGATTTTCTATTTCATATGGGTCAACTTTTTTTTGGCAGGGTAATGGCTGATTTACATTACTCGAACATGTGATTTTACTGACAAAGTGAGTGAGAGGGTCTTATTACTTTGCACTATTAAAAAAAAAGAAGAGGTGATCGACTGTCAAAACATTATTTCCCACTCTTTTATAGCGAAGTGTCGCTTGTGACATTTTATCAAATTGTCAATTGCAAAAAATAGTCAGACGTCAAAAATAGTTCTGTTCAGGCAATTGCATCTCTAAATATCGAAAAGCTTGCAGTAAGGGTGCATGTATTCAGTGTGATAATGCTCTCAGCAAGGAGTTCTATTCAACATTTTGTAATAAACACAAAAAAGAAAGTAGTACAAACACTTGCAGCCAATTATACAAGCGAACGGATAAGTCCTACTACAACAGCAACAGGAGCTTTAATATATGAAAGTTTTCATGTTTTTAATTAAGATGAGTTTTTAAAGGTGAATATCTACATAAGTCATATTTTCCAAATGTTATAGTAAACTATTTATATCTTTTAATCCTCTAGAATACTATTTTAGCAGGCAAAACATCTACCACAAATCGACTTTTAAATTGGAACGAAACTGGAAGCTTAGATCATAGGAATATTACATCTACTTGCATAGCAACTGTAGAAGTGTTTCAGGTTGATTACGCTTACGGCTAGATGGAAGCGGTATTCATAATAATTTTTCGCGTTTGGTTGACATGAGGGTATCGTATGAACGCAAGCAGTTGACCTAAGTTTCTTTGTAAAACTTTAAATGGTGCAGAACAATAATAATAGTGCCACTACAGCTCCAATGGATATTTCTAAGGACATCGATAAAGTAGTTTTTAGAGAGATATTTTAATTTATCCTTTATATGTATTTTTAAATAAAATAAAATATACAAATGTATCTATATATGTGCATGTCAGTCTCCCCGTTCAATTTATTCCCCTTTTATGTTTAGACTGTTTATAAACTCTAAAGCAATTCTGGGATTGAGGTAGTTTAGTGGAGGAAAAGCATGTTCGAGGTGGCGTAATCACCGCCTGGCCAAAACTTTACAGTTGCAGAGCATATGTTCCGAGGTTTCATGAGCATCCGATAGAAGTGGCAAGATGAAACTCAGCCAAGCTAATCTTGTTTAGGTGATACCTCCTCCTAAGGAGTATGAGTTCTTTTGTTTTTCCGCCAGAGGTGTCAATAAAAAACGAAGTCCTTGCAGCCTTTCCCAATAAAGGGATTTGTGTATGATCTCCCAGCTTATTACGGTAGCATTGAGGAAACTTTTTGAAATCTAAATTATGGTCTCTTAGTACCTTATTTATGAACATATCACAAACGAAATTCCGAATCGAGAAAAGGTCAGGATATTTTGAATATAAGTCGGGAACCACTCCTACTGGCACCTTAGGATATCTCTTGAAACCTTCAAAAGATAGTATTAAACATTTAAATTGTAACTATCTCAAAAACAAACTTATGTTGTGCGGCAGAATGGAAGCATCAAAAATTATTTCGATGTATAATTTCTTAATTGAGCAAGTGGCCTCAAATTATTTAGAGAAATCAGCATCGCAAAGGGCATTTTTTTAAAAAAGTAGCATTATATAATAAAATGTTAGTGAGTGTTCGAAGATTTTCTGTATTTAGAAATAAATTATTATTTGTTTTTTTTCATAGGCTGCAAGAACGACATATAAAACGCAATTTAAATTTTGAAAAGGCTTTTCTCCTCATATTAAGAAGGTTGAATCTCATTTAAGGTTTGACAATTGGTGGCAAAATATTATGCATAATGGATATAATAACAATAACATGCTGGAAAATTTTTGGATGAGGAAGACAACTTTTATGTATTTGGTTGACAAATTAACACCAGTGCTAAAGCCATCAGACAATACAGTCTCCCCACCATTACCTGTGAATAAAAGAGTTGCTATTGCTTTGTTTGAGCTTGCATCAACTGCAGAATATACAGTTGTTCGTGTTGCTTTTGGAGTTCAGGAAAGCACAGTAAAAAAGTGTGTATCGGAGGTGCAAGGAAATTAGTCAGGTTTTTTTAAAAGAATATATATCTATGCCAATTGGAGGTGGGGCTGCAGCATGTTTGAAGCGTGCCGCAAATTTGGTCCTGTTGTTGGAAGCATTGATAGCACGCATATACCGATAACTGCACCAAAAGATTACTATAAGGATTATGTCAACAGAAACGGATGGCCCTCAATAGTTCTACAAGCTGTAGTCGGCTCCGATATATTATTTCAAGATATTAGTGTTCGTCATCCAGGAAGTGTGTGAATGAATGATACTTGGAGAACCTGCTTATCCCTTATTGCCATGGTTGCTTAAGTGTTTCAATCCAGCTCGAACACCGGAGGACGATTCTTTTAATTGCTATCTAAGCGCATGTCGCGTTATAGTAGAGCAGGCATTTGGTCGATTAAAGTTACGGTCACGGCACTGTCTTTGCAAAAGATTAGATGTGGACTATAAATTTGTTCCAAACATTGTATCGGCTTGTTGTATTTTGCACAATTTAGTGGAAAAAACAAAGAACAGTTTAATATAGGTGCAATGGAAACATCAAGCAGAGAACTTCGAAAGGATATATCCACAGCCCGGTAGCGTACAAACTATTAATCGATGTTCGAGTTTTCAAGACGATACCATAACAAACCATTTGAAGAACTACTTGGTCAAAACACAGCTATTGCGACAATCAGTTCCATAAATTTCGTCCAATACCTCATATAAATCGCACTCTGTTCTATTAGCACTAGATATCATATTATTTTTCTTGGTATTAATGAAATCTTTTTTAAGTGCTTTAATTTAACCAGTATATGAGCTGGAGATCTGTTATAGAATTCTTGGGACAGCTTCTTCGGGACTTGTTGGTAAATTTCAGCATTACGATATCTTTTGCCATCCAGTAAAGACACAATATTATCTAAAATGTTATTTTTGGATGAAATTATCCCATTTACAGTTTAAAACTTACTATCTCTTATTATATGCAGCATTTTTCTGTTTCCTCTGTCGACATATTACCCTTTTCATTTTAACTACTCTTACCTCATCCATATAGCTAATATAAAGTCCGGAAGTGTTTATAGGGACATTTTGAAGTCGCGGACTGAAAGAGCAGTCCCAATTAAAAGTGGGACTGGACTTGGACTTTCAGTACCAGTTTATAAAAGGGTTTTAGTTCGGATGGAGCCTTCAGTCCCCTATAAACGCAGGTCTAGTATACAAGGTAAAGGTGAATTTACCATGGAATACCGTCGTTATTCACCGTGTCTTCCTGATGTTCAAGATCAAATTATTAGAGAATATCAAGAATTGTTATGGTCGTAGCGTATTGCATATAGCAATATGCTACATTGAGGTAGTGCAGCGTGTACGCCGGCCTGCGGTTAAATGATAACTGAACGCGGCCCAGGGATCGACAACGTCCAACGTCATTCCCAAACTAGAAAAGAAGAAGAAGGTAATCTTCTCTTAACGTCAGATCATCTGAGAAATGACAGTGGCGGTGAACTGAAGTAAAAGAATTCTAAAACATCCGCGTGGAAATAAAATCTGTAAGTAGATTTAGGATATTTTCAGTTCCTATACTGATATATTTTCAATCAACCTAATTAGTTTCATACCTCGCGCACTTTCAGCAGACAACAAAAAGAAAATTACGAACCGGGTACAAGCTCTTGGTCAGCAGACAAATTACTGCAACTAGCTGGATTGGAAAATCTGAAATATTTCTACAGTGAGTACACTGAATAGGACGAAACTAAATTTCCGAAAGCATCGAAGAAGAATTAGTCCCTGCAACAAAAGCAGCTCATGAACATTCAGTTCAAGGTAAAAGAAAATCCATTGATCACAGGGCGAATCAGATGTAATTGCAACTAGGACACAAAAAAAAATGGAGGTATCATCGCCAGCAGCAAAAGATTGAAATATGCTGAGATATAGGTGATGATAGTTCATAAGGTAGTGTCATATTATGCCGATCTCTACATAGGTTTAGGTTAGTTATGCCAGTGGAACCTAGCTAGTTAACTATGCAATGAAGAATTATTTTTAAATGTCAAATTTAGTATGTTCCGTGTTATATCTATCGGTGTATGTACCACTTCAGTACGCCGTTGCTTGCTATTTATTAAAGGCAGGAATAATCTCAAATTTTTTTAGGATTATAATTAGTATCAGAGTTGTGATCGTATGCTAAAAGAACAACAGCAATAGGAGAAGCTTTTTTTTCAATTTGAGTTGCAAAGCTACACGATCAACAAATTGTTTGTGTCAAACTGATTTTCTTGGGTAAAACAAAGGATTTATTCATCTCAAGCAACGGCATTAAAGTCTTACTCTTGATAATAGTATTAATTGGAATTTAATGGTAATAATTTGCGGAAATTTCATTAGAAAAGAAAGGAAAAAAGTATAGGAAATATTTATGAGAAACTTTGAGACGTCTTGAATAATGAATCCAAAAAAAAAAAAAAAAGGGGGGCTCACCAGAAATCTCAATATTGAGGATAGAATTCTAATGCGAAGAGTTCCTTCTATTTATAGAATCAATAATTATTATTATTTGCCTGGGCGCACCAAAGATAGTAAGCAATATTTATTGTACGCGTTTTTAAATTAACTGTACTCTCTACAGTAAAATATTACAAATTAAAATACCATTGAACATGATGAAATTTCGTACACTAAGTATATTGAAAACATTTCGAGACGAACTATCGTGCCGCCCTGCAGTCAACGCTGTCCTTCGAGTGATCTGTCAGCTCATGCTGGCAGTGTGGACTTTACGTCCAAAGCCAATCACTCTACATAGTACCATAACATAATCGCGGAATAACTTCAAACGAAGTAATTTGATTAGATCTCACAATATTCCTCAGATACATCGCTCTGTACTGATAGAACTTTGGTACAGAGAATAACCCAGTTAAAACAGTTACAATAGCTCGTTTGCTTAAAAAAAAACCAAAAATTTCAGTATTTCGCTTTTGTTTTGTGTTAGATTTTTAACATATATTTACTAAAATATAAGTTAAAAAATGAATAGTAATTAATTGTTTAAAAAAAATTATAATAATTTATAAAAAAAATTTAAAAAAATGTTTAACAATTTTGAAAAAAAATTTAAACATTTTTAATAAACTTTGACACATTCCAGCTGATGTGCTGTGACTTTCTTCAAATATTTTTATTTTGTGTGCGCGGAAACAATTATATTCGTACACACTTGTGGTTATATGTATGAGGCTGCTGCCATAATAGCAAAATTTACTGCCATAAAATATACTTCTGGCTAGAACTTTTTATGGCTAATTATGGCAGCAAAAATTTCCCCTTCGTCGGGGAATTTGACATTTAACTCAGTAAAATTTTACTGGATTATCTTTTGTCCTTATCGTTCTCAACTATTTTCAGATAAGGGGAAACTACTTACTCTGTTTTCAACAATGTTCGAGTAATGCAAATCAGCCATAAGACAGTTATCTTAATTTCAAGTTTTACTTTCGCTTTAATATTTATATTAAAAGTTCAACAAATTACGGAAGCATTCGAAATTATTTCTATTCTTGGAAGCTTATCTCCTACAACATCAAATAATTTTTACATATGAATTTTAAAGAAATAAAATAATTTCTGTCTACCTACCCCTAAAAGTAGGTATGGGAGAAAGGAGAAAGGATTACAAATATTGTATTGCTATCTATTTCTATTCTATATATTCATTTAGAAAACCACTGAACTGAAACTGGACCATAGTCCATAGTGTATTTTGTATAGAACTTATTTATTGTAGTTCCGCGGAATAAAGTAGTTAAACCAAAAAGAGACAACTATAGAAAATAATAATGTTAAATAATGTAAGCAATTTCAGCAGTATCAGCAGTCCATTTTATATATGTCAATGGCTTCACAGTAACAAGTAAGTGGATATTTTCTTTCACTTTAAATCAATCTAAGTAGCCACGGAATATTTTTGACATTGCATAAATGCACTGAAATGTCATTTACATTTGCTTGCAACTGTTTATAGTATGTATGTGACTTCAATTTTCAGACGCCAACTTTCAGCTAAAACTCCAGATTATGATAGAAAACTCTAAAATTGCAGCATCCTGTCGGGCTGATTCAATGAAAAAAGGTAAGTTCAAAGCTAGAAGCACAAAAGTTTATGATTTGTTTTGAAATTTCATTTTCAGATGAACGAAAAAAGAGAAAAATTCGTCAAGAAAGAAGGATCTTTCTAAAGATATTTCGAAAAGGAATACACAAGCGTCTATTTCTAAGACGAAATTTCGCTTTTTTGTCAAGCCTCAATAGAGGAAAAGGAAAGTTGGTTTTATGTAAAAAGAATAGCTGATGAAATCATTGTTTTTTTTTATTTATTGTGAATTTATCTTTTCACCAATATAAAATAAATAAAAAAAATTATTTCAAAGATATTTTTGCTGGTTTGTGACTTAAATTAAAGGGAACCTTTTCGGAGGCATCTAGAACCATTTTTAACGATTCTTTCGTCTATATAAAATATTCAAAAGGTTTGTTTTTCTTTTTACCCATTTTAGCAGACATTGGTGAAAAAACGAAATTAAAAAAAAATTGACATCTCAAAATTTGATTTTGTTTCTTAATTGAAAATAAAGCTGACCTAATTTGTAGTTCGAAACAACTTCTTAATTAGGGCAGTATTTTTAATTGTTGTCGCTGAAATATCCAGTTTTTTTCAGAAATAGACAGTAGACCAGATATCTCGTACAATTATTTTATGGTGGAGATGCGACCAGAGATTCCGCCTCTCATCTAGCCACTACGACTTGTGAGATCTTTTGTGACATCACCCCTATGAACCTCATTCGAATTTAAAACGTATAAAGTTCTTGGGGGGCAATCTTGTTTACATCCGTTAATGAGAGTCTTTTCTAGATGTTTTAGCCATGTGTGGTCAAGACCTACACAGCATCAGAGGACGTGTTCAGAAGTGTCATCATATCTGAGTAGTGTGCAATGCCCAGTATAGGCGATTTCGACAAGAAAATTCTCAGTGAGACAAGTGATATATGACCTCTATTACTGAATCCTCCCGGAGAACTAAGAATTTACCAGTTTATGATTATCGAAAACGTTCTAAGTAAAAAAAATCAAATTTCGCTTGTCTATTAAAAACAAGTGAATCCTGATACTGAATGTGGCAGTTCCGGAGGCAAAATGAAAAATCGCATCGTGAAGAGGAAGTGAATCTTACTTGTGGCGGGAATCATTAATCCATCGGATGGAGAAATACGGGCCAATCTCAGTTGACTCACTGAGACTGCACTTTCGGTGAACTGTCTTAGTTCCATATTGAGCTACAAAAATCGAATACAAAATCGAACCACAACTGAGCAACTGAGACAAGTGAAAATGAATTTTCTTGTCTCAGTTTACTCGGTTTTGTTATATTTTGTGATTTTAATTAGTAATTAAAGTTAAGTGAGCTATTGGAATAAACTAATAACACTTTCCTCAATTTATTACTGTGCATTTTCTGTGGTCAAAATTATTTAAACGTCATAATTGGCAAATCAGCTGATTGGTTTGAACTAAGGCAACTCAGACTGTTGCTCAAAGTTTTGTCTCAGTTGTCTCATTAAGACAGTGCTTGCCGAAAGCCCCTTATATAGATAGACCCGTTCCTTCCTGTTAAGCATGAGCAATATTTTTGCTTTGTTGAGAATATGCAAAAATTTCAAAGTTATTGCGAGTCAATATAACGTATTAGATGGGGTTAGCCAACGGGTCCTCTAGCAATTCTTCAAGGATTTTTAGATTACATGTATTGAAGAAATTTTCCCTCTGCACTCTTATTGCCCTGTGAATAACCTTCTTCGTAAAATGCAGATGCAGAAAACGTAGGTCCAGTATAGCCTCTGTCTCTAAGGGTGCAGAGTGTAGTTGGCTATGATTCTGTACAGTTTTATATATTGTTCAGTATCACCCAACATCATAAAATATTTAGAATATATAGAGAATCCAGGTAGTGTTTACACCTGTAAAATTCGTGTGCATGAGCATGGCTTATTTCCTTAGATAATCTTAATATATAAAAATCCAATGTCACTGTGTTTGTACGCGCTAATCTCCGAAACCGTCTAACTTATTTCAATGAAATTTTGTGAATGTGTTTGGTTGGTGCCAGCTTGAAAGATAGATGGCGCTGTTGTTGAGACGTGAAAACAGCCTGAGAACGCTTCGACCTGGTAAACTAGAATTTTGTACATAGCGTTTTCAAAAATTGCAAATAAAAGTTCAAAAATGGTTTAAATCGGGCAACGCCTTCCTGGGGTTGGCATGCAAATATTTCGGTTTTCTGTATACAGGGTGATTCATATCAAGATACCTCCCGGTATACCACGCAATTCCTTGAGGTAAGCTGATCAAAAAATTGTTCCGCATACCCCCCCCCCCCCCCCCCCCCACCCCCTAGAAACCTTCCTTTAGGAGTTGTGGCCAGTTGAAGATTTCGTCAATATTCGTGAGAATAAATGAGTATAACTTTTGAATCACGATATAGATTTTGGTTATTGTTGGCTTATTACATAGCCAAGAATAGTAGCTGTTGAAAGTGTATTACTCTGTATTTTTGAATTAATCATCTTTAAATTATTCTGAAATATTTCCAAAATTTTGATTTTTTTACACATAAAATAACGGTATTTATGAAATTTGTGTGTAAAAAAAATCAGAATTTTTGAAATATTTCAGAATAATTTAAAGATGCTTAATTAAAAAATACAGAGTAATACACTTTCAACAGCTACTATACTTGGCTATGTAATAAGCCAACATTAACAAACAATTTTTTGATCAGCTTACCGAATCGCGTGGCGTGGTATACCGGAAGGTATCTTGATCTGAACCACCCTGTATATGTATTTGGACACTGCCTGACAACGAGGGACAGAGCTGAAATTTTGTACGTGGTGTGTTCATAGCAATAGTAAGTAAAATTAAAAAAATGTTCTGAATCGGGCAATCTCTTCTTGTTGTTGCCATACAAAACTTTGGTTTTTCTCTATATTATTTGGAAGGTATTCGAGAACGCGTCGACGTGGAGAGCTCAAATTTTGTCCAAGGAATTGAATTTTCATGAGAATTGCAAATACAAGTTCAAAAATGGCCCACATCGGACGAGTTGCCATACAAAACTTTATGTTTTCACTATATATTTGGACACTGTCTCAGGCGTCGACGTAGACGGCTAAAATTTTGTACACGGGACTTTCTTAAAAAAAATATAAATTAAGTTCAAAAAATGGGACCAATCTGACAACTCCTTCGTAGGGTTGCCATACGAAAAATTTGGTAAGTGGTGTTTTCATAGCAAGAGTAAATAAAATTACAACAATGGACTAAATCGGGTTACCCTTCTTGATGTTGTCGTGCAAAACTTTCGTTTTTCACTATATTTTTGGTAGCTGCCTGAGACGGCATCGAGGAGAAGAGCTCATATATTGTACACGGCGTTTTCATAAAAATTACAAATACATTTCGAAAATGGGACCAATCGGGCAACTCCTTCGTAGGGTTTCCATTAACAAAAAAAATCGGATTTTTTTATTTTGACCTGTTTTTTTTTCAAAACGGTCGTTAAAGTAAGTTTTAATATAAAAACTAGAAACTGTAGACTCTCCTCTTTAATTTGACCTATGTGCTATCTTCAGGCGTTAAAGAGTTATTAGCTCAAAACCTATTCAGGACATACCGAAATTAGCCGATATTTTTTTTAAATGACGTGTTTTCAGTCGCTAAGGGAACAAATTATCTTTAAGAATGGGTTTGAAAATAGGTTAAGAGGTCAAATTAAAGAGGACAAGTTATGTTAACGACCGTTTGGAAAAATACATAGAGGTCAAAGTAAAAAAAAAGTAAAGAAAATCCTATTTTTTTTAGATTCGTAACTCCTGAGAGGATAAGGAAGGCTACGGGGCTGGTCAAATAGAGGTCAAAATAAAAAAAAATGTAAAAAAGCCGAAATATTTTGTTTAAACCCCCGTAATTCCGTAGAAGAGGGGTTATGATCCTGGTTGGGCAGTTGTTGTAAAGGCCATGATGTTCTGCATACAATGAGTTCTTAACGGTGACCGTACGTCCTGTACTTTTTACGATACAGAGTGTTTTGTGAAAAACTATCCTTTTTTCTTAATCACCCTGTAACTCCTAAACGGTTGATATTCCGCCCGCAGGGGGGGGGCTGCCATTTTTTTTTTGCCTAGGTGAGTACTATCATCTGCTGCTCTATTGACCTCCTAGACGGAAACACCCTGTATTTTCTTCATGTCTTCCTTAAACTCAACAACTAATTTTCTCCATTGCATTGTCTAATTGAGGCGGGGCGTAGTCTCATATTCGCGCAATGGAATCTAAGCATTTTGATGTTTAGATAATTCTTTTAAATGAATAAAAACTCTGATAAAATCTAAAATATTCACAGCAGATTTTTAAAAAAACAAATGTTTTTCAAATTTGTTGGGAGAAAGAGAAGTTAGTAAATTGGATTTTTAGTTAGCAAACAACACGGTTAAAAGATAGCAAATTTTCTATTATTCTAGCAAAGTCCCATCACTAATTTTAAGTTTCCTTAACCACCAAACCAAGCCATCATCAGCCATAGCTGCATAATATAACAATATCTCTTCAAGAAACGGTACTGTTATACAAGAAATAAAGAGCGTCGATTAAGTTATATTTGCTCTCTTAATTTTTCTACTATCAAAAACTGGAATAAATTAAGCTTTTCATTTTACAAACAAACAGAAACAGAATTCAATTTTTCTCTTCGATTCCAGTGCTAACCTTAGCTTAATTTTACTTCCACCATTATACCATACCGATTGCTGCACCGTTAGGTTACATTTGCAAACATCGATGCCAAAGAAGCCCGCAGTTTCTCCTTCCCATCCCAATGGAAATTCTTTTACTTCTCTGCTAGTAGAGCTGAGCTTATCTGAGCCACCTGGAACTGAGGTGAGGTCCTAATCTTAGAGGAGCACACAAAATGCAGCCTTCCATTGCGGTCCTAGTCTTCTTCAACACAAACCAACCACCATCCGCCGGCCATACAAAATCGTGTTTTATCATGTCGCTGACTTCACTCGCTGTAGCAAAGTTTAGCTAGTTAGTGTTAGTGTCTGCATACCACTTTTATATTCCAAGTTCAGCCACCAGCTAGGAGCAACATAAGCTGAGCATAGACGATAGGTAGACTCGCCGTAGCAAATTTGTGCCCTTGCCCTCTTCAACTTTTTCCAGTGTCATTCCATTGCAGAGAGAGTTGAACGAAGAGAGATTTGGTTTAAATCCCTCTGCTCCACTGCTGGTTCATCTCATCGGTGTTAGTGGCTTGCATGCATGTACAAGGAATTTCAAAGGCTCAGCTGCAGAATGGCAACTTTCCTTCTTCCATCATCCACTTCCAGATTCCATCGAATCGAGTTTATGTTGTGCCGTCGCCCGTCCGTATACCTGCGGTAGTTGGCTGCAATGTTGCGAGCTTATATGTTTTTATATGACGGCGACGTCTACCTCTACTACCATACTTTCCATTCCATCCATCCACCTTTTGCTGGTCGTGTGTTGTTGCGCGCTATCTATTTACTTTTCCACACGTATGCTGCTGGTAGGCTTTTTAGCTCGTATGCATGCATGCTGCCATGCCGGCCGCCGGAGGATTAGCGAAATGTACACAACGGGGGCAGCAGCAGCAAGAGCCACCGCGCCACTGAAAGCTGTTCCGTCTGTTCTGTCTGCATGTTCACCAGTGGAGGATGGTGGAGATACCGCCAAGCGAAGCCAACAAACAAGAACCAGCAGAAACCACGCAAACTTCAGTCTCTACAGTTTCAGTGCAAGTTCGACGCTTTCGTCTCGAGCATTGCGTGATCTTCGACGGTTGAGGACGTGTCGGCTCGCGGCTGGTTCTGTGTCGGTCTCATCTCATAAAGTTTCGATATTTTCGCGATCGCTCGATACCTTTGCTCCTTGCGGTAGCATACGGTAAATAAGTGCGGGGTCTAGGCTTGTTCTTGTATGGTAATGTAACGGAGCGCTCGTTTGCTAGAAGTTGTTTTCCTGCCTTATTCTTACCGGTCAATGTCGAATTTGATTGTTCTCTTCTAAAACTGTTGACCGAACTCTTAAGAATTTAAAGAAAATTAGGCGAGGATCGATTCCATCACAAATTTTAAAGGATTCCCGTTGATTTCCTATTGGAAATTTCGTCAGATCGAATTCTATTGTGGCTGGATATTCCAAGAGGATTCAAAATTGTTTTTTTGTTTTTTTTTTGGCGGGATTTAAGGAAAAGTTTTGTGTGCAGCAAAGTTTTACGTGACTGTGGTAATCGCGGTTTTATTTGTGTTAATTTTTCCTTGCTGTTTGCTGATGATTATATGTCGAAAGTGCAGTTCAGTGTTGCTTAAGAATTTTATTTTACAAAATTCAATTCCAATTCAAAAAGGAAATGAAATAGAGTAAAAAGAAAAGAGAAGAAAATTTTGAATTGTTTTTTTGTTTGTTTGTTTGTTGTTGGTGTGTGAAATTGTGCTTTCCTGATACTTTTGTGAATGGGTAGGAGAGGAGCACCCACCACCTACCTACCTAACACCTGTTGACCGACCAGTCTGGATTACACAATTTGAACAACATCGAAGTGTGGATTAACAACAACAACAAGAACACAGAACCGTTGGAATCTGCGGTGAGTGTGATTTGTTTTTTTATTTTTTCAATTTCCTGCCGTTATCGGAGTCTGCTGAGAACTGAGATTATATCTTCCTTCCATCGACAACTCAATCACTCATGTCTGCCACCTACTTCTCCTAATTATTTCTTTTTAATAAATAAATCTCTGCTGATGACGGACCGGAAATTATTTATGATGAAATCAAAGCTGCTTTGCTTTGCGTATCACATCGCCGCTGAAACATTCTTAAGAAAATAAAAATTTAATTAAAGTAAACATTGCGGGCGTATTTTGCACTATATACATAGATTTTCACACTCAGAGATGTATGTCGATAGGGTAGATTAGTTTTTTGTGTAGTAGGTATGTATGTTTATAGAGAAGGAAGTGTATCAATCAAATTCTGACCGCTGAGTGTGCAGAAGTTTTTTGATTGAATGAAACCAAAACAATTGTTGCGCGGCTCAATCATGTTGCGCGCATGCATTAAGTTACCCCTAAATAGCGAATCTTATCGAAATATTTACATTTCGGATAAATACAGTGCGTGTGACGGGAGATAATGCAGAGCAACTCAAAGAACAAAGAAAAGTGAATGAAATTTGTTGATTTAAGGAGGAGATTTATTTGCCTTAAGATTTCTATCTGACAGTGGAAGTGCTGATGGAGGCATAAGGATTTCTGTGGAATGGAATTTCGGGATAATTAGGTATCACTGTCAGAGGTGGTCATGATAAGTTTTTGTTTTTTGTTTTATTAATGTGTGTACCTTTTGAATTCAGGACAATTTTGGTGTTGCAGTAAAGATATAACAGTTTTTGATGTAAGTGGAGTGAAATCATCAATTATCGGCCACTGAACTTTTTTTTTTACTTTAACTTTCAATAGTAAATTGTGCAACATCAGCAGTCAAAAACAAATTATATTACTAAGTAGGTAGGTATGAGAAAAAAATTGTATTCTTAGTAGTAATGTGCGTGTAAATTACATGATGTAATATAAATAATCTACATAAACTCTACATGGATATTCTACATCTTTCTATTTAAATAATTTGTGCTACCTTAAAGATGAAAATGAAACTCGAACAGTATATTTTAGTAGGGTAACTCCAATAATATTCGGACAGCTCGACTATTCGGAACATTTTTAATTTTATTTAATAAAAATAAGAAAAGTACACGCATTGCCTTAGAACTCCGTTAGAATGTTGTTTATTTGATCTTTTTAGATGCACATCCAAAATTTAGATAACACACATAGACAGATGGCCAAATAATAGGTAAAAAAAGAAAAAACTTAAAAATAATATGAATTTCAGTTGTCTTTTAAAAAATTTTCCTTTATCTTGGTTAGCTATAGCTTATTAGCCTAACCCATATTTGGTGTCACATAACTGTAATATTTTTCACTCTAGCTAACAAAATTGTAGAAAAAGCAGGTCAAAAAAACCGGGTAACAATTTAAAAGCTAACATTTAAGACAGAAGATTATGAATTTATATAATGTTAAATTATAATAATCTATAAAGAAGTAAATGATATCCAAAGTGACCTCCATTATTAGCAATAACGGCACTAATTCGTCTTGGCATGGAGTCAACTAATTTTTGGCACTTTTAAATTGGAATTGCATACCAAGCTGTTTGAACTGCATCCCACAATTCTTTTCTATTGTGGAATTGTTGCTTTGCCAGAGTTTTCTTCAATTCATCCCATAAATTCTCAATCGGTTTGAAATCAGGGGATTGAGAGGACCACTTTATCATTTGGACTTTATGATCCTTAAGCCATGCCTTCACTAATTTGGATGTATGTTTAGGATCATTGTCCTGCTGAAAATACCACCTCAATGGCATATTTTCTTATGTATACGGCAACATAATGTCTTCGAGGATACTTTGTATTGCTCCTATCGGTCATGATATCATAAATTTTGAAAATTGTACCGACTTCGTACCAAGAAAAGCAGCCCAATATCTTTATATTTCTGCCGCCATGTTTGACAGTTTTCTTAGTAAAACGAACATGAAATTCTTTTCCTGGTAGTCTTCGGACATTACGGTTGCTATCTGAACCAAACAAATTAATTTTGTTTTCATCACTCCATAAAATGTTACTAAACATTTCGTTGGAGTGATCTGTAAAATGTAAAGCGAACTCTTTTGGTGCCTTAACATTTGGTTTCCTTAGCAAAGGAATTTTTCGGGCGATTCTACCAGGTAATTTTGTGTTTTTTGGGGAACAGTTCTAGCGCTAATTTCGTTGTTTACGGCCGCAGAAATTGTTCTCGATTAAATTAACGTTTTTGTTTTTTTAGTACTATACGGTCATCCATGGTACAGGAAATTTCGAAACATGCTAAAAAGAAATGATCTCGGTGTAAATTCTGGGTCCATATTTGTGACGTTACGGGAGCAGCGCGACCAGTGGTTGCGTCATATGCAGCGCCACTCTTGGGTGGTCTACACGCTCCCAAATATACAAAAAAAAAAAGACTTCGGCGGACTATTTTTGGTAAAAAAAAAAGCTTAAACCCTAACCCTTTTATTAGGCGGTTAGATGTTGCTATCGCTTGTTACCAATGATGATTCTTTAATATTGGGTTATTTATCGACACCAATGGCCGGCAACAAGCTAAGTTGTCCAAAGAATCTTCAATATTGAGCTCCGCCAGATAGTTGACGTTATCTCACAAGGTAAGGAGACAATTGCCCTGTAAGGATACCTAATTAAACTAGATTGTGTTGACTGTCCCTAGGACAATAGCGACGAGGATGAATGTTAGTCTCTTGTTTTCAACGAATACACAGGACTATCCCTATGATTGCTGGAAAGAGTTGTCATCGACAAGTATAACTATTCAGACGAGGAGTACCTTCTGAAGTCAGCAGGTTGTTTTGCGATCTTATTGTCCCTATCAAAATATACGACCTGGTGCTGCGGAAAATCCTGTCATTTTTCAGTCCAGTGTCGTCTGATTTTCAACTTGGCTATGAAGGCTTGCTAGGTTTGAGTTGAAACTTAAAAATAATATGTCCATTATGCTCATATCACAGAGGTGCTCAGCGTGAGATGATATTTTCCAAGTGGGAAACAGTTGCAGCGGAATGTCCTTACAGTCCTTACAGTCCGGACACAAGCAGTATACCTGCGTTAGTTCCGGAATGTTGTGATAATTCATGACGTTTAACTAATCTAATAGCGACCGTAAAAAAATAATACATCGACCATACAGATATATTTAGAAGGATGGGGATGTTTGTGCCTCCAGAGCTCAGTACCAGCTTTATTCCTTGCTTACTAAACGTACTCTTTGGAGTTATTATCCGAGTAGTGAGGTTCCAGTTCTACCTTAAGACGCTTTTGAAAATAATTAGAGGCATATGGAATATAAAGAATTAAAAAGGTCCTTTGCCGTTTTGTTCAATTATCCGCGATAAATATTTTTTTGTGTGTCTTACTTCGAGTGTGCTGTCAGAAGGCTAATAATATTTTTCTTTTCCTTTTTTTTCTTCTAAAAACGTTATAAAAATCAACCCCTGCCTATAGCTACGGCTTTCTACGTACGATAAGGTATCACTAGCGGTGAATTTTATAATGTATGTAATCCAGTTTACATGGTGTGAGACAAAATGGGCGAACCGGCACAGAAGCGTTGCCACAATCAGTCAGCTCTTCGTTAAATTGTACTTTTGTGGTCCCAATTGTACCTCAAATACTTAGAATATCACTTATAAGTTTGCCTGCTCGGGTGGTACCGGGGTACCATTATAAGTATTTGTATAAAATTGCACGTTTTGAGTAAAAAACTGTACATAACTAGGGAAACATATACTAAAAACAAAACTAACTGATTTGTTAAACTATATTTTTGTTGATATTTTGTCTATGCATAAGTATGAATCTAAGTTTGATTTTGGAATCGATTGCCGGACTTCAGTCTTGTGATAGATCTGTAATTATAAAATGGTAATTAGTATTTTGATTTGATACCTAAAACTACATTTCAATAGCATTCGAGATATTTATTCAATGTTACTGCATGGACGTTGCAAATTGAACGGTTCCATATGACTATCGCAATTTGCGGTACCTCTTATTTATGGCTGGACATGCATAAATGGCAGTTATCAACTATTGCCAGACGATCTGAAGCACCCCGTGCAGAAAGTTCCGCTCCTGTTTTTGTTGAAATTGGGACGTTTATAGGCTGTCCCGGACAGGCGCGTATCCAGACCGGCAGTCTAGGGGAGTCACAACTAAAATGTTCGAGGAGGAGGAAAACGTCAGAAGAAGTCGCTCCTAAAATTTTTTTTAATCATATTTACGTTATGTCACAAAATCCAATTTTGATTCGGAAAACTTATCGATAATATTATGTCGATCTCAGTGTGGACATTAAGGACTCATAACCGATACGCCTTTTCGTGCAGAGATTGTAGAAATATTTGCTGTCGCAAGCAATTCTGTCACCGCTGAAGTGATTGACTGAGAGTGAGTTTGCACCTTGAGTCACATCCAAAGGAATGGAGTAGAAGTAGATGATAGTTTACTGACTATTTCTTCTGATGGAAACTTAACTGATCTTGCGTTCTTCTGAAAAAAGTTGTAAATAGTCTTATCAGTCTTCCGCTTTACATTTTCGCTACTATTTCTACCTCCATCGCTAACTAATATAGTAAGTTTATCCTTCTCCTACAAATTTAAAGTAAATGTGAAGTTAAATTAAACAACACTACTTGAATTAATACGAAAGTACAAGCAAAGCAACGCCAACTACCGCAGAGGAAAGCGAATGGATTTTATTTTTATAGTTTTGCCGTAAAAATTCTGACGTAAAATTGTAGAATCGATTTTGGCGGCACTCGAATCAATCCAACTGAAGGTTTTGAGCCACCAATAGTGTATAAAAAATATTGTAGAAAAATTTTCAAGTAAACTTCTAAGAACAAAATGTATGTGTGCCAACGCTCATAAATATCTTTAGCTACCAAGCCCAGCTAAGGCGCCTAAATCAATATAAATCTTTGGAACCATGCTGAATGCTTGTGCCCTTGTCCGAAAGAGTGAACCACCAGAATCAATCCACCAATTCGTTGGGCCGTTGTCGTTCATTAAAATTCCTAAGAAGAATTTGCAAGTATTTTTCTAAGAAAAATTTAATGCTTGCCTACGAGCGTAATAATTTTGAATGACTCAGGCTTCAATCAGTGTCGCTAAGAAAAACCAACGGTTGGCTATACGTTGATGATTGCATGGAACTAGGGTTCTACTGGAAACACCCCAAATCAAAATTCGTTAAGTCAGTTTGAATGCTTCTGTTGCGAGCTCCCCACCAAGTTGTCCTGTCATCGATTCTATATCGGAAAATCAGACCGCTGACCAATTTCTTGAAACAATAACACTTTCAAATCTCGAAACTGTGTGCTTTTTTATCTATGGGAGTAATCCGCGCAACAAAAATATAAAAGCATCATAAGAATCGGGCTGCTATTCATTGCGTGCCTTTTTCTATACAACAATCAAACACTAAAATAAATATGTAGTATTCCAAAATTACGTTCCATTCTGTGGTAAGTATGATAGATGACTTTCGACACTATATAAAACACAATAAAATTATAAAGAAATCGTACACGTTCCAAATACGAAGAGCTATGAGCGATTGACAATTATTACCCGCCCACTATTACTACTCAAAAGAAGACAAACAAACGTCAAACCCAGGGCTAGCTGTCGCCGCAGATTGCAAAAGTGTGTTACAGCACCAGCATTAATCGCCGGCGTCAGCTACACATTGTGTCCATACCATACGAAAAGCGCTCTGTTACACTTTTACAACTCACTACAGTTCAGCGTCCCATTCAATTCACCGCGAAGGTGAGCCAGTGCTTTGGGAGGGGTCATGACCCCCGTGACTCTCCCCCTGTATACGCGCCTGGGCCCGGAATGCTTTCCATCCCATTTTTCATTCTGAAATTCAGATAAAAATTTTGTATCTTTGAGAACAAGTTGATAGCCGGGAAAGCCAGTTGAGTCCACAAATCTTTCAAAAAAGCTCGACGGGAATAAGGTGACCTGTTGGATACCTACTGTTTTTTTTTCATAAACACGGTGAATGCAGCCAGCACTGTAAAAACTAACCTATTTTAGAATAATGCAACTGGCTACTGCAGGGTGCTTCTTTTATTAGAATAGGTTGCAAGGCTCTAATTCATTATATCCATCCCGCATTTCGTCCTGTTGTAATATTCTATTATTTCAGGTTTTCGGAGTGCAATGACACTTCATAAGTAAAATTCAGCATGGAAAGCATACAAATTTTTAAAATGTAGAAATATACAGTTATGTTGTCATTAATTCCAAAAATAGAAATGAACTTTGCCTGATTTTCAGTGAAAACCTTCAGTGTCTCCACTAAAGATATCACCCAGGCCATAAGAAAACGCGCAAGATGGGGATTTTGTGAAAAAAATTGTTAATAACCATATTTCGACCAGTACTCTTTATACGTCAGACACAAATCTCTTACCATACGTTCTTCTTGATTTATTTCATGTGTCGTACCCGTTCTTCTTGTAGAGATTTGGCCATGAAATATATATGAGTTTTTGGCAGCATAAAACCCCACAGCCACCAAAAAACGATTTCATTGTTGGGAGTCCTCTCTATGTAGCTTTAGTGCAGTTTCGTATTTCTAATATTCAATATGTGATGTCTCTCTGAAAATCTACGCAGAAATGTATGATTCAGTCGCAAGGAGAGGTCGTAAAGCTATGTACTTTGTAACCAAATATGTAACATCACAATTTCTAAAATAAATACTTACAGAGAATTAGTAAAACAGTAGAGTAAAGGAGCGTTTACAATGTCAGAGTAGAGTGTAGTCAACAGATTGCATTTCCTCTGATCATCTCATCAACGTGTAATTAGGAATTTTTCAAATCTGACACTACTCTGTGAAATCAACTCTGGTGGAAAGCGCGAAGAACAAGACAAGGAGAGACAATGCAATTTGGTGACTCCACTTTACTCTGCCATTGTAAACGCTCCTTAAAAATTATTTGAGACTAGCTAATATGGTTTCGTAAGAGTTCGTTTCGAAAAAAGTCTTATCACGAAGATGTAAGACCTCCAAAAGCGCACCCAGGATTTGGCTTGGCGGAGGATCGGGGGAGGGGGGCATAAAGTGGTCAGAAAATAAGGCTCTAAAATAGCGCCCACAGCCCATCTGAGCAGAACTCCGTTTTTGAAGTAGTTTTATTTGCTAAAATCTCGACTGGACCATAAAGTCACCTTTTTCTTTATCTTCAGTAGATTAATCATAGTTTGATAAACAATAAAACAGAATATGGACGTCATTGCACGGAATATGGTCGTCCCTGGAGATATATGGGTCATTCGATATCAAATGGGCGACCAGCACCAATTTTTTTATATACTTGCAGGGTTTGTGAAAACCAAAATAAAAATTAAAAATGAATTAAAATTAAAGTTATGGGGGGGGGGGGGGGTGCCGTTTGTCTCCCTCTTCGGTGCATCCCTGAAGACCGCACAAAATACGCCACACCAACAACTCCTGTAGAATTGTTTAAAATATTCCCCTTTTACTCTGTGACCGACACAATTGCACTGGTCATTCGGTGTGAACAACAATGGACTCATGGTCATTTTTATCCAACCTTAAAGTAGTTAAGCAAAACCATTAAAAGTTTTTCAACACAATAAACATAAAATAGTTGGCAGGATATTTTTCCAAAATGTGTGAAAAGTGTTGTGAATCATGTTGCTAAAGTTGAAGTTAGTTTTAGTAAATTGAAACTCATTAAAACTTAGTCACGTTCGACTAAGTAGTTGTCAGCAAAAAACTATTAACTCTAGCATTGTTATCAGTACAAAATTATACTGTTCAGCTGACTGTCCATTTCAAAATCGGAAATAATGTTTTTTTCTTATAATAACCTACCAAATTAAATTCTTGTCATTTTTCTCCTAACCGAAATAACCTAGACACAGATGATGAGTTGTTGCGTAGTTTGGGAGTCTTGTTCTTAACATCTATTTATAGAACGATTCGTTAAATTGTAAAAATGTCAATTCCGAACTACTCTTTAGTACATTAGATCTGTATTGCATCCCTACTATAAAGAGATATGATTGCCCCCATTAAGTTTATTATTGAAAATCCACCTGAAGTCGAACGTAATTGCTGCACTCTAAATTTTGTCGACGTGTTCTCAACCACTGTTCAAATGTAACATATACATGGAAAATTGAAGTTTTTTTTTATGCACTACGAAGAAGTTTCCCTAATTTGAACATTTTCGAGTTAAGATTTATAATTTTCATATAAATGCCATGTACAATATTTACGCCATCTCTACGTCAATATGTCGTCAATCACTGTGGTGAGAAATGAAATTTATTTATGGCAACCCTATACAAAGAGTTACATAATTTTGTCCCATTTTGTACTGAAGTCTATGATTTCGTCTATACGAAATATTTATCGATATGCTTCCAAGTAATGTTTTTAGATATTCAATGAAAACCGACAGTTTTGTATGGTAAACCTAAGGATTTGCTCAATTTCAATAAACTGAAGCCTTAAGATTTTAACGAAAGTTCACACGTATGTAAATTTAGTCTTCCAGATATATTATAGAAACAAGACAAAATGTTTATATGGTAACCCTACAATGGAGTTACCTGATTTCACCAATTTTCGCACTTTGATTAACAAATTTCATACACTTGATTACCGGCACTTGAAAATTTTGCTTCGTTTCGAATATTGTTTAGGTTTTAAGGGTCGCATGGCAATAAAATTTGGTTATATACCTGCAGTTACAATAATTCTCCTTTACAATTATGAATCATCCGCAGAGAGTTTGAATTTTTCTAACAATGCAGTTCTGAGAAAACCTTTTCCGTTTATGGGCTACTTAAAGTGGGACACTTGATTACCGGCAGGGCGAATAAAATTGATAAGCAACATTAAATTAGGAAGATTTTTAATAATTAGTAATCAATATGACCTCCATTATTACGTACAATACTAATACATCTTTTTCTCATCGAATTATACATTCCTTGTACGACACTTAATGGAGTTTCATCCCAGACTTTTTTCAATTCTAAAATTAACTCGTTTCTGCTATTGAACTGTTTTCCACCGCTGTAAATTCGACGAGATAGCCATCCCCAGAGATTTTCAATTATGTTTAAGTCCGGAGACAATGCGGGCCATTCCAATATTTGGATGTCATTGTCCTGGAACCAAGTTTTTACTAGTCTTGCGGTATGAAAGCCTGCATTGTCCTGCTGAAAAATCCAGTTTTTCCATCGAAGATCTCATCTATTTTTATTTTTTCTTCTCGAAGTAGCTCAATGTACTTCCGTGAGTCCTGCCGACCATCCACAACAGCCAGATCAATAACTCCTCTATAGGAAATGGCTCCCCATACCATGACAGCACCCAGAGCACTATGACGTCTGGATAAATACTTCTCCTCCTTCCTCAGATCGTGGAAATAGAACCTATATCCATCAGGACCATCCAGATTAAATTTTTTTTCGTCTGAAAAAAACCACTTTTTCCCAATTAAACCGTCCTCGATCATTTTCTGACAAAAATTTAATCTGGCGTTTTTGTGACGTTTCTGTAATGCCGGTTTCTTTTTTAATTTCTGTCTACGTAGATGAGGACAGCTTTGGATAATGCGGCGAATAGTTCGAACACTTGCTGAAGTCCCTACCTTCAGTGCTATTTCCCGAGCAGTTGCTGTAGAATTCGAAGATTCCCTCAAAATTGATCGACGCTCCCTCTCTGTTGTAGCCATTGCCGTTCTTCCTTTCCACTGTTTGCCATAGTTCTCGGAATTTTTTATGAAAGCATCAATGGTTGATGGGTGTCTTCCAAGTCTCCGCGCTATTTCCCGTTTTGACAAATTTTCTTCTTTAAACGCAATAATTTTTCCAATTTCCTCGCGTGTAAGACTTTTCCCACGTCCCATTTTAAATAAAATAAAACCTAGAGCTTCAAACCGTTTTTAAATATTTCTTAATCACAAATGCTTAAGATAACTACAAACACTTTCTTTTGTTTCACTTCAATAGTCGGAAAACAACTGATGCCGGTAATCAAGTGTCCCACTTTAAGTAGCCCAAAAACGGAAAAGGTTTTCTCAGAACTGCATTGTTAGAAAAATTCAAACTCTCTGCGGATGATTCATCATTGTAAAGGAGAATTATTGCAACTGCTGGTATATAACCAAATTTTATTGCCATGCGACCCTTAAAACCCAAACAATATTCGAAACGAAGCAAAATTTTCAAGTGCCGGTAATCAAGTGTCCGGCAGTGTACAAGTCGTATACAAAATTTTATGTCTGTACGTCAACGCATAATAAATCAGTTTTCGAAATAAGAACGAAATTTTTGTGTTGCAATCCGACACAAACGAGTTGCCCAATTTCGCCCATTTTACCCTTTTGCCGCTATTGTCATCAATATTTCTACGCGTGAGAAGCTTAATTTGCCCTCTAATATCATCCATGGTATAAAAAAAATTAAAAAAAAAATCCAGTTATCGCGATAAAATGTAAAATATTTCCAACATCTTTTGTCGGCAGTTAGTTGTCGTTTTTTTGTCATTTAATTGTGACAAAGGCTTGTCTATATTTGTCTCATTGGACAGTGACAGATTTCGTCCACCATTATCGCGTCACTTTCATTCAGAATTTTCATTTCACTAATTTAATGCACCTTTAACCCGTTGGAGAAAAGTGAATACCTACAGTAGCGCCCTCTTTTAAACCAAGGTTTATGAAACATCTCCATGATTTCCCAGTCAATGTAGTTTCTAACGAATTGTGAGAGAATTACTATACTTATGTTTTGCGGTTATGCTATCATCTGCAAAGTGTCACTACTGAAAGTCTTCATTTTTTTGTTTTTATTCTTTGGTTTTTTGTTATGTATTAACAGTTTTGACAAATAAAAAAATTTTAATTAACGCGATAAAAAAAAAAGTCATTTCCTTTAAAAATTGAATTAACACGTGAAAATTTTCAAGCAATTATTTTGTTGTTGTTGTTTTTAAAGATGTATGACTTGACAACAGTAAACACAAAAAAATGTTAAAAATGATTATTTAATGTCATTTTTGCCATATTAGATCACATCGAGTATCAATATGGAAGTAGTTCGCCCAAAAACGAGTCGGAAGAAGACAGTCATGCCACCACTGCCGTCATCTGAGAAACCATGGAAACTGTACCTGAACATGTTGCCTGAGGATAATATTGATGTAACTATAGATTTTTTGAAACATCGTTGGTCATATCTATGATGCCAAGTCTGTAAATATGGGGAGGGATTTAGGGGTTTAAACCCACCCCATCTTTGTAGCCAATACTTTTGTTAATCTGATGAGCAAAATTTTCGCTATGTATCGGCTCACAACAATTTGTTTTGTCATTTTATGTATTTCCTCCTTGGCCTTTTCAGGTATAGAGTAAATTTAGGAAAATGTGTGCAATATAGGGAAAGACAATACTGCAGTTCAGTATATATGTATGATGGTATAGCTTATTTTGATACACCGTACCTTAATCGCTGTGGAATTTAAAATTTTGTTCACATTTTTAATTTGTAATTTCTAGTTTTTCGTTGTTATATTTTTACTTTTTAGGACATTTTAGATAATTTATTTACATAAAATACCCTAAAAAATAAAAAACAAAAACAACAAAAATAAAAAAACATCTAACAAGTTTTCTCTTCATGAAAGACCCATGTGACAGTTATTTTTTATTGAAAAAAGCTATCCATCGCCCCTACTCGAATTTGTTTCCTATATACTAAGTCAGTTTCAACTGCGACGGCTGAGAGAATGATTTCCACATTGAGGAGGTTGAAATTATGGCTCAGCGATTCCACAGGACGACTGACAGGACTCGGTCTGTTAAGCGTTCATGAGATTTGTTAAAATTTAAATGAATAAAGTAATTTCCCACTTGACTTCTTGCTACTAAATTTAATTCCGTAATTTGTTTTTTTTTTTTTTTATAAAAAGTCGGCCTTGATTTTTTTTTCTACTTTGATTGTAAATAAATAGGCATATTTCTTTTATCAGGCCGGAACGAAAATGAGAATTGTCCGCAGGAATTTTGACATTTCCGAAGGAATTAGTGTGGAATGGGTTATTAAAAAGAAATACTTTGGAACGATTACTATAAGTATTGACATTTCAATCGAAGAGCGTGTAATGGATATTTTTGGTAAAAATTTAATCGTGGAAGTCGCAGGTAGTGATGAGAGCGACAATGAGCTTTTTCGTCGAAGGCGCCAAAAGTTCCCAAAGTAATTTAAAGTAAAAAAAATTTTTTACCGGCTCATTTTAGGTTGAAAGATTGTCATCGGTGGAAAATATCGATGTGCAGGAAGTCTTAAACGAAAGGGCGGAACGTAAACGGAAACGCCTTTGTGAAGAATTATTTAAAAATAAATAACTTTCTTAAAAAATAAAGCAAACTATTTTCAACAACTTGTTTTTAACATACCTACTAACACTAACACAGCTTATTTGGTGGAATCTTGAAATTCTATTTTCCTTTTAAATGTTTCAAAATTTCTTTTAAAAGTTTCATTTCGTTCTTCATATACCTACCTAGCACATTTTGCTTTCTTTTATAATTAGAACTGCTGCCGTTTTCACTTGCATCACTTAAATTGAGTGAAGTAGCTTTGTCTGCTAGGTTATCAGGTGGAATATTTATATTTTCGCGACATCCAAATACACTAAACATATTTCTACAAAGTGTTCGCACGTTATCGCTGATTCTCCTGTCGATTTTTTGTGCGCTAAATTCCTGCGGTGTGTTTCCAATAATGACTATAGGTACTAGGTACTAGGTACTAGGAGTATTAAGGATCGTTCAGATTGAGCAGTGATGACTTTATCAGCAAAGTATCGAGGAGCTGATCCAATTAGTAACTTATTCAATAAAATTAGATGACGGTACGGAAAATAAAACTTAAATGGAAGAATAAAAAATTGATTAGAGTATGGCGAGACGTGATCATAACGTCTAAGACCATTAACAAAACGCATGACGGAGTTTACAGCAACATTCAGTTTACGCGTAGAAAGAGAATTAAGATGCCCATAAATTTCACAACCATAGCCAATTATAGGAAAAAGTAAAACTTTAGCCAATCTTAGGCGGGTACTTAATGGCAGACAAGATGATGATATTACTAAGCACCGTAGAGCTCCATATACTTTCCCAACAACGTTATCGACATGACTTGACCAAGAGAAGTCCATATTAAATATTATACCCAGAGTATTTATCTTATCACAAAGTTGGATAGTAGTGTCATTCAGAGTGATATTTGGGAAACACGATGTGTTAAGAGCATTCCTATATATAGCAATTGCTTTAGTTTTGTTAGGATTGAGAAGCAAAAAATTATCAGTTGCCCAAGAGTTAATTTTTCCAAGGTCGCTATTAATACAAAAAATTGCATCCTCTACTAAGCCCAACCTCCTAGATGTGTAAATTTGTAAATCATCTGCATAGAGATGAAAATTACAATAATTAATAACATTGGGTAAATCATTAATGAATATGGAAAAAAGTAAGGGGCCAAGAATAGATCCCTGCGGTACACCGGCTTTTATTGGAAGAAAAGTGGAGAAATTGTTACCACACCGAACTTGTTGAAAGCGATCAGATAAATAGGATGCAATCGAATTTCTTGCCGATACAGAGAAACAAAAATAAGAAAACAGCTGATGACTGACTAAATCAAACGCTTTACTAAAGTCAAGAAGAACTAAGTACGTAACCTCATCCTCACTAATAGCAGCACGGATATTATCACTTATCTTGAGCAAAACCGTTATACAACTATGTTTAGGTCCAAACCCTGACTGATAACAACAAAACAAGTTATTACGAAGTAAATATTCTCGTATTTGAAAATCAAGTAATTTCTCAAATAATTTCGATAAATATGGCAATATGGAAATAGGCCTATAATCATTGATATTGGGACGTGTGCATTTGGGTATTGGTGTTACTCTGGCAAATTTCCAGCACTTGGGAAAAACAGATTGCATTATTGCACTATTAAAGATACGCGTAAGATGAAGCAAGACTACTGGTCGTAGCAGTTTAATAAACTTTGGGTGAACATTACCAAAACCAGGAGCATTAGATTTAACACTATATATCATCTCATTAACCTCACCAACTGTAACCGGTCTAAAAGAAAAGCTTCCTCCATTATTGGAAGATAAAACGGTACACAAATTCACATTAGTGGAAGTATGATCAGAATTAATAGATGCAGACAAAAATATGCGATTAAGTTCATTTGGATCATGATTTGAAGTGCGACTGACACCAAGAGATCGAAGATTTCGCCATATTATTGCTGATGGCAATTCACTATTGAATTTGGAACGATAATAAGTTGTCTTGTAGTTTCTGATTTTAGTAGTTACATTGTTCCGCAACATTCTATAGTCCTTCCATGTATCACAAGTTCTGAAACGCTTCCAACGTCGATAAGATTCATTTCTTTGCCTAATCAGATCATTAATGCGTACAGTAAACCAGGGCCTTTCTGTGAGAAAGTATCGAGCAGCATCATCATTCCATTTAATATCGATTCCTGGACTATGTGAGACTTCTTCAAAGTCGCATCCATCCTGCAAACTTGTGTCACCTATAGTTCTTCTCCATTGCATTCTAAAAGTACTCTGGTATAAGTACGTACGGGGTCTTCTTTAATTGCTCTCAATAAACCGCTTACAGAAATCATTATCTAAAATTTAAGTTTGAGCTTATGTTTGTGCTACTAATTTGAATAAGTATTTAATTAGACAAAATTATAAAATTTTCAATTTAGTAGAGGAGAAGGTGGTAATATGGCCCCTGCTGGTTAAATGGCGCTCCATTGAATTTCAAATTGGAGAAGCGCCTTCTATGATTTCGACATGCATTAACGCAAACACCTGTGGCAAACAATTTTAGTTAGTATGCGAGAGCGCTGTTACGCCGTATTTTGTTTTCTTTCATAACGTCTATCCGCGTGCTGCAATAAAAACCTTTTTGCCGTTCGGAAGTTAATGTGTTCTTATTAGAAGAATCGTGTTACGAGTGTTTCAGCGGCAATCCGTGGAAAGTTTAGGAAACCTTTTTAAATAATTTCAAGGTAAGAACATCCAATTTTTTCTAATATTTTGTTTTTTGTTTACTGTTGACAATCAGCACGTGCATCTCCTGTTATTGCAGGTATTATGGCCCCAGGGGCCATATTGAATGTGTAGACGGTAACCATTTTCTATATATTTCAAAATTTTGTATCAAATTATTATTTGATATATTTCTTGATTTTTTTTCCATGCTCCAGATGCCTAGAACGAACTTTTCTTCGAAGCCACAACGAAAGAGGAAGGCAGATCAAATGAAAAAGGCTATTGAAGTAGTACGAAACAAAACTATGGGGTATAAGAAGGCTTTTAAGTTTTTTTTCGTACCAAGAACCACATTGAGGAGGCTGGTTAATGATTCAGAGGTTTCTTTGGATGTAGTTGTGCAGAAATCATTGGGTAGAAAGTGTGTACTACCACCATATCTAGAGCAAAAGTTAGGCGACTATATTTTGTTTCTGGAGAGCAATTATTATGGTTTGACACGTATGGACGTTAGACGAATGGCTTATCAGTTAGCCACAAAAAATAATATCCCGAACCCTTTTCGTAATGATGCAGCTGGTCTAGCATGGTTAGATCATTTTTTAAGCAGACATAAAGATCGATTGTCTATCAGAAAACCAATGGGAACTTCGTATGCTCGGGTTCAAGGCTTCAATCGCGAAGCAGTAAATGAATTTTTCGGACTACTAGAATTGGAATACACCAAACATCAATATCCTCCAGATCGCATCTACAATATAGATGAAACTGGGCTAACGCTTGTGCAGACAAAGATACCTTCAGTAATTGGTAAAAAGGGTAAGAGACAAATAGGAGCCTTGACATCAGCAGAACGAGGATCGCTAATGACTTTGGTTTGTGCTATGAGTGCAGCTGGTACCTATATAGCACCGATGATGATATTCCCCAGAAAAAAACTATACCGATCTTTTGATGAAAGGGGCTCCTCCTGGCGCTATTGGGAAAGTTCATCCTTCTGGATGGATACAATCCAATTTATTTACAGAATGGTTTGAGCATTTTTTAGATAAGACAAAACCAACAGAACAGTCCCCGGTTCTTGTAATCCTAGATGGACATTATAGTCACACACGAAATAGTTTAGAGCTTGCTCGTGAAAGACATGTGACTATCATTAGTTTACTTCCACACACAACCCACAGGCTGCAGCCTCTAGACCGTACATTCATGGATGCACTAAAAACTCACTATAGTGAAGAAGTACGTAAGTTTCTGCTGCATTCCGATAGAATACTCAAGCCTTATGACATAGCTGAGTTGTTTGGAAAGGCTTATTTGAGGTGCACAACTGGCGAAATAGCAGTAAATGGATTCAGAATTACTGGAGTATATCCTTTCAACCGCCATATTTTTATCGACGCTGATTTCTTAGCTGAATCGCAATCACTGGGAATAAATATCGTGCAACAACCTTCAAATTCTGCACTGGCCAGCAATCAGCCGGCCCCATCATCAGCTGTTGATAAGCAGGGACCGTCATCAGGTATTTATCAATCGGGCCCAGCATCTGCTATTGATCAGCCGGGACCATCATCAGCCATTTATCAACCGGGATAATCTGTGACCCTGTCCTCGCCTTTAACTACAAATGAAGTTAGACCAACAACTTCTCTCGTTTTGCCAGAAGATATCTTACCTATTCCTAAACCTAAACAAAAGACATCTAATCGGGGAAGGAAGGCTGGAACCATATAAAAGGCAATTGGAGGGATCAATTAAAAGGTCTGACGAATCGAAGAGTGGACGAGGACGTGGTCGAGGACGTGGACGTGGTCAAGGACGCGGACATAAACGTGCAGGACAACGTCGAATTCAATGCATTGAGCTCACAGTCAAGACATCTACAGATAGTGAAGAGAACGAGTTGCCAAATGTAGCAAATGAGTCTGACTCCGGAGAAATTTTTATTGATGCTGCAGTTTCTGAAAATGATGTAAATTGCATCTTTTGTGAAGGCTATTTCTCTGATGATCTATGCGGTGAAATTTGGGTGAAATGCCAAAGTTGTGAATCATGGGCACATATTGAATGTGCTGGAGCAGAAGGCGAATACTATGTTTGTGATTTTTGCCGCTAAATGATTAAAACTTTTTCATACATTTATTATGGCCCCCGGGGTGCCATATTACCCACACAGTTTCTTATAATGGTATTTTGGAATCATTTTGAAAAATATAATATTTTTTGAAAGCTGTGACTTTTATTTACATTTGTAGCTTAGTTTCTTATGACCAATAATATAATAAATATTTTAACATTAATTGACTATTAAAATAATAGTAAATTATTTCGTTATCACATAAAAACAAATTAAGGGGCCATATTACCACCTACTCCTCTGCCTGTTTCCAATAAGTGTGAAATAGTGTTGTCTACATCAAACTCGTGAATACTTCCATCCACAAGGAAATAAATCATTTTTTACATTTTTTGGTAGGTATAGGTATATCAGATGACAGACAGACACTTCTGGATACTTCATTCCGAAAATTCCAAACTTATCTGGGATTTAAAGGAATCGTTTGGAATTACGCACCGAGAACCGGGAAAAACAGAATACGAGGGAACGACATTCCGGGATGAAAGGAATTAAAAATGGAATACCTTTGAGTGATGCGGATCGATCTCAATGATAAAAGAAATACGCACTATATGTAGTAAAAATAGCGTTAAACAACATGTTTTCAAGCATAACTTTTTAAATTTCGGAAGTTTTTTTCTTCAGATCTACGGATCTAATTGAGTTCACGTTAATATTCATTTATTTTTTCGTCTCTAGATTAGGTTAAAACCCTACCATTCTACGGCCTTGTTGCTATGACCTCAATAAAGACAATCCTGGATTAACATCAGATCGTTAGAAATATTTGTGCTCGGTAAGTATACCACATAATTCAATTCTACAAAAAAAAAAAAAAAAAAAAAAAACAACGGCCGAAAACAGTATTCGACATTATTGTAGGTTAGGTGACGAAACCTAGTTATATAACTATGATCTAGAAAATAAGCGACAATTACCATTGGCGTAACTCAGTAGGAGACAATGGGGACTGGCCCCCCAGTAAATTATAGAAACTCCTAAAAGTATCCTTCAATTCGTACAATTTTAGGTCTAATTAAATTGAATCCGTTCGGTTCGGAGTCGAAAAGGCTCTAAAAAAGTTCTTTTATTTAAGAAAGTCTATTGAAATCTTTTTATAATTTTCAAATCGGTAGCTGTTCTGAGATTGCTCTGATTTGTGTGATTTGTGGCGTTGCGAATCCTTCCCTTCTTGACATGTTTTTGGTGACAGAGGAAGAAAAGGCTTTATTTTTCAACCAGCTTAGTCCACCAAGTTTTCTGGACCATGATTTATTATTTTCAACATTCAGATTCTCATTAACTGCAACAAATGTTAATATACTAGAATCATACCGCAATTTATAGTCGTATAAATCATGAGGTTTTGTTAAATGATTGCTCAGAGCTCCCTTGGTCAACGGTTTATGAGTGCACTGATGTTAATGATCAGGTGGAAATTTTTGAGACTCTATTCCACTATCTTCGTGATAAGCATGCACCTCTCCGAAGGGCGCATAAACGCTTGCAGTCATTTCCATGGTTTTCTGAAGAAATTGAAAACTTAATTTCGGAACGGGAGTTTCTATTTCGGAAATATAAGAGGCTAAGAATGGCTGAGTCACATCGATTATATAAACATTTACGAAAAATTGTAACACTAAAAATACGGAAGGCTAAACGGGACAGCTTAATCCTGACTTACCTCCTAAAATATTTTGGGGTAATCTAAGGCGCCTGGGCATACATGGTAAGGAAGATCGTGGCTGTGAGCTGGATCCTGATGAACTGAATACATACTTTTCATCTATGTCTGATGAATCTGTGCCGGCTGATAGAAACAATGGTGATATTCTGCAATCTGCATCTGATGGTTTTGCCTTCCGTTGTGCTACTGACGATGAGACGTTGAATGTCATTAATTCGATTAAGTCGGGTGCCATTAGTCCACACGACATTCCTCCTCACTTTTTAAAGCTACTCGTATCTGTGGTGCTTCCTGTATTAACTCACATCTTTAATACAATTTTAACATCTGCTAATTTCCCTATTAAGGAAAGCTTTTGTTATTAATATTCCTAAAAATAATTCTCCGAGCAGTTTATCTGATTACCGTCCTATCAGTTTGGGGTGTTTTCCTGCCAAGGCTGTTGAAAAACGTATGGCTTATCAAATGCTTAACTATATTGATGAAAATTCATTACTATCACCTTTGCAATCTGGTTTTCGCCGAAATCACTGCTTTATTAAAACTGAGCTCAGATATACGTATGACGCTTGATAAAGATGATATGAGTATTCTTGTTCTACTAGACTTCCCTAAAGCATTTGATAGTGTAAGTCATAATAATCTAAAATCTAAGTTAGCTAATGAATTTGGCTTCTCTACCTTTGCTATCAAAACTTCAAATAGCTTCCTGTTGGGACGTTCCCAGCAGGTTAAACTTGGAAATCGAGTTTCTGAGCCGATACAGCTTAGATGCGGTGTACAGCAAGGATCAATCTTAGGTCCGTTATTATTCAGTCTTGTACATGATACTAAACAGCATCTGTATGCCGATGATGCGCAAATTTTCCTGAGTTGCCCCACTGGTATGTCGGAGGATGGTTTTTGTCGATTAAATATGGACCTTGAACGTATACGTGAATGGTCTGTTGCTAACAATTTATTATTAAATACCGGGAAATCTAGTTACACAATCATATACAGGAGGGAGTTGGAGCCTACTGACTTTCCCCCGGTTGTTATGCATTCATCTGATATACCACACTCTCTAAATGTGTTAGGAATCTTGGTGTGATGCTTAACTCACAGATGTCATGCTGCGACAATGTTAAGAAAATATTAAATAATGTTTATGGTGCCTTGAGAAGACTCTGGCTTTCGGGATATCTCCTCTCAATCAGTGCTAAACTTAGGATAGTAAAAATCCTGCTTATACCGCTTTTCACTTATGGAAGCATCGTTTTCCCGGCATTAGACCATAATTGCTCTCGTTAATTGAATGTTGCTTTTAATTGTTGTATTCGTTTCATTTATGGGTAACGGCGATATGATCATGTAATGTATACTCGTAAGCCTGATTAATCTCCAAGGCATTTAAATTTAATCATACAAACCTCGTTTTGCAACATTGACTGGCGCTCGTTCCTATTTTGCCAATATACCTCGAATATGGAATTCTCTACCAGTTGAGATTCAGAGGACGTAAATCTTGTTGTACAAACCAATTATATAAATAAATAAATATGAAATTTTACTAAATTTTGACAAAGGCGTGAGAAGATGTATTCTGTGTGAGAAAACATGCGAAATTATTTTTGAGAGTTTGTGCGAAATTTTAAAAGTTTCGTAAACCAATGTTTAGTTGTCCGTAAAAAAGGTTTTTTTAAGCTTTCTCGCTTCCAATCCCAACGGATTCCATAATAAGAAATAATAAAGAAATATTTCGTGCTCAATTTAATAAATTCAATAATAATTTTAGTACATTTCATTGCAACTCTAGACATTGATAATTTGGGATATCGAGAAATTCGCTTAAAAACATGAAATTTGACTAGAATCAACTGAGTTTCGAAAGGAGAAGACAACCGGAGAGAGCAAAATGTTTCGTGATAAAGTCCACTGTAGGCAAAAGTAATTTAGTGGACTTGTCATCAGATACAAATCCTTCCGAATATTGGAAGATATATAACTACAACCAAGTGATGGACAACTTTATCGCTTACTTCAAAATTGGGTTTGAAAATCTACCTTTGGCACAGTCAGTTGACACATTTATAAAGTTGTACCTGAAACATGGAGAGACATTTGTAGAAAATTAGAAAAATATTTTCAATGTAGACATTTCCACCTTACAGGCTCAAACAAAAATATTAAGGAGCATGTTCCATGTTCCAAAACAAGACCATTGTAACAAATTTAGAAAAATTGAAAACAGAATTAATAAAGACGTCTGTCCCAATTTATACAAATTGCTGCAAGCAGCCTTTAAACGCTATGCTATGCGTCGAGTTAAGAGCAACTAGAGGTTTTCTCCTAAATTGAAAACGAAATAATTAAAAGAAAAGTAACAGCACAACAGGTACTAAATAAAGTTCGAGAAAAAAACCCTAAATTAAAATTTATATAAGTTCAACTAATATGTGTATCATTTTAGCAGTGCTTAATAAAAACGTAAATAATTGTTCTAAAATTTTTTGAAATGCATGCAGATGGTATAAATCAGACCTGTAAAGTACTCAAGTATACTATAGTACCAGTACCAGGATCTGTACTTAAATTTTTTAAGTACAACTACAAGTCCAAGTACTGGTACTCAAAAAATATTCATTTCCAAGTCCAAATATTGGTACTTACAAATTTTCAAGTACAAGTTCAGGTACTGGTACTCATAGATCCCTTCACTGACATGTATAAAAAAAGACTGACTACGTTCATAGAAATGCACTACAAAAAGTGGGCTCACTTCTATAATGCTACCTTTTCGGTCTAAGCACGAAGTACCAACTAAGAGAGAACTGTAAAAAACATATAAATAAGTAGGTTCGTCGAAATAAATATTTTTTTAATTAATTATTTCTGTTAATTAGTGATAAAAAGTGTTTTACCGCAAAGGCAATATATTCATAGATACTCAACAGAAATTCAAAAGGTTTTATTAAAATCCATTTTCAACTTCCCGCCAATGGTTCCTTCAAATGGTGGCACCGACGTAAGAACTTTTTTTGACATAAGCAATTGAGCCCACAAGGAATAGAGAATTAATCAGTCCATATATATATAGTACCAAATTACCCAATTACTACAAATACCTACTTAACGCGAAGTACTTCAGCTCTTCTAAATTATTTAAATACGCCTTCTAGAAATTCTTCAAGAAATCTTACGATCTTGAGTAAAATAGAAAGAAAACTCGTGCAATATATGAGTTATAGTACTTAGTACAGAAATTTACATGCAAAATCGATATCTTTGTTGAGAACGTTAACAATCAAGTGCAACACCCGGCTCACTTCCACCGCAACTGCGGAGCGTTTATTTTCATTTGCAGGTCTTGTAAGTGCTCCACATAGGGAATCATTATCTGATGTGACAATTGAAAAGCTTGTTTTGCTAAAAGCAAACTTAAATACTGCACATATAAACACAACTTCCAAAATTAGAAATTACATAAAATGACAAAAGCTTAACCAATTCTGTTCTGCTATTTCGTCAATAGAAACCTCAAGCAATCATATAGCTGGGTATAGATTTTTCAAAATATCTAATGAGAGTTTTCGAGCTCATGAACCTCTATTATTAGGAAACGTACTTAAATAACTAACAAGAACTTAAGTATGTACTTGGTGGTACTTTGAAGGTACCTAAAAGCTGATATGTTGGAGTTATAAGTACAAGTACAAGTATCAGAACTTGTACTAAGTTTTTAAGTATCGCCCAAGAAACAATTTTTTTATATAGTTGTAACGATGAGGTTTCCATTACCAAATTATATAACTTGAGTTATATAGACTAGTACTCGAAAACTCTTTGTAACCACTATAAACCCCTTATAGAGCTTAAATGAAGGATTATATAAAGGTTACCGTGACCTGATTTAGGTAACGTTATATAACTGAAAGATTTATAAAATGAGTAACAAAAATATTCTGGTTACCTTAATATGACTTATAATATAACCCTTATATAACCCATGGTGCTCTCGATTAATTAATTTGGTCACAGCCGTGGTTGCAGTAATGTTTCGGTTACCTTTAGGAATTTTCTCAGACTGATTACTTTTAGTGATTGAAATGTTAAGGAAATCACTTTTCGTTACCTTTACAAAACAATATAATACAAATATTTACGATATAGAATTTCGACATTTTTTTGGATTGCATTTTTATAATGTAAGGGTTTAAAATTTTTACATTTTAGAATTACAATTTTTCGGCATGTACGTGGTGAAATTCATCTGCAATTAAAATTTTACTGTGAATATCATCATTGATACTTCTACAAAATACAGACCGGTCCAAAAATAAGCAATTTTTAATAATTTTAATTAAATATGACAAAATTTAAAATTTTCACTTAGGTGATATTAATTCATAAAAATAACAACATAATTTAGAAATGTTGTATACCTAAAAAAGATGTATTTTCTTCATATAAAAATAAAACGGAAGCCATATATCTGCAATTTAAAAAATTGGCTTAACCGACATTTTCTTTTTATCTGTAATGGACAGATGAAAACATGGCGGCTTGTACTTAAATGAACAAATTACCATTATAAAACTTCAAGTAGTTTTATATAAACTTTGGCTTTATTATATAAACTGAATGGCCCTTATAAAACTTCAAGAAATATTATATAAACTAAGGGAACTACCATCCCTCGAAAATGGTCCTTATACACCCTTTAGTCATATACCTATGTAACCTTTGGTAATGCTATATATCTTATAGTCACAAAAAACGGACGTTAGTGGTCTTATATACCCTTTGGTTATATTGTGTTATAAATAAAAACAGTTTTATAATGGCTCCCTTCGATACTAATAGTAATATGTTTTTATAACGATCACCGTAGTTACTAAAGGGCCACCAAAAACTTTACGATATTTTATAGTGGGTATATGTATTACCGAAAGTTCCCAATTTGTATTTAGGTCACCTAAATTACTGAATGTTGTCGAGTTATATAAGGGTAACCACGGATACCGCAATAAACACTTATTACCAATAAGTTACATAATGTGGTGATCAAAACAGTTATAAAACTTTCTTATATACCTTCTAGTAATGGTTACTCTATATAGACCGGTGATGGAATCATTTTCCACACCAACTTATAAAACCTTTAGTAACTTACTTCCACGATAACCATTAGTAACCTTAAAAAACTCTAATATAACTACGTCCCCAATTGGTAATATTTTAAAACACTTATATAACAACTCAAATTCTTACATAATCGAGTAACCATTATATATCCCTTATAAAACTACCCATCACCTTCAGTCACCAAAAATTGGAAAAATTGTTACTTGGGCGGGACTCATACTAGACAATTTTTAAGTACCAGTACTGGGCCTAGTACTTGTACTTAAAAGATTTTAAGTCCAGGTCCTGGTAACTAGTACTTGCACTTGGAATAAATATTGGGCATTTGGCAGGGTGTCACTATCATATCAGTTTCGTGTATAGAGCTTGAGGATTGTGATTTATTTTCCTTAATACATGAGAGGAGGAAGGGAGGGAAAGTGGAAAGCAAAGGTTTCTGTTAAATGGCACCACTTTCTTTTATTTTTCTTTTAAAATCGTGCAAATTTTATTTTATTTTTCAAAAAAAAAAGCACGACATGCTATGATTTAAAAAATTCAAATCGTTTAAGCCTATGTACGAAAATTCGGAACCTAGGCTGCTCCTAAGACAAAAATCCTAGTTACGCCAATGACAATTACAACAATGGATCTTCCTACGCGATGATAAACCAACTTAATTAAAGCGCACATGGAACATTGGCATAAAAGTGGTTATTTCATTTTGCGGATTCAGGAGTCATGTTTCCACATTTTACGGTTAATCGATTTCCTTCAAAAAGTACGAGTGTGCATTCCATCATGACAATGTATCATCGCACTTCGAAACTTAGACAATCGAATTTCTGACTGCTTTAAGTATGTAATTTGCTTTAGAATTCGGACCCCTGTAGAACCTTGCGATTTCTTTTTATTCCGTTTCATAAAATATAAAATACACGGTTTGACATTTATTCTATCAAGCAGCGGAAAATCTTGGTGTACCTGTGGAATTTTATTACAGTGTGTAGAAAAAATTGCCTTGAACATAAAAGTGATAATTTCGAACAATTAAAAATGTAATTTGAAAGTTTTCATTGTCATCCGCAAAAATTTAAGTATGTAGTCCCATCCAAGTGCTTTTGATATGGAAGTTTGCAGATTCCAGTCACAGGTCTATTTTATAATGTTTTTATAATTAAATTGTAGCGTCCATGTATTTCCATTTACACCTACATACCTACATATATTATTTTAACCTGCCCTTCCTCAAAATTATCCATTTAAATTTCTATCTAAATCCACACTGTAAAAAGTTACTATTTTATTATTATTCATATAATTCTGATAATTAGCATCATAAAAATAAATCAGACATAATTTTCTCTCTCTAATAATCATGCGTTAATGTTATCCAGTAAAAAAAACTTTTACAGTCTCACCAACCATGCCATTATTATCTTAAGGAATTTCTGTAAAACTATAGCCGCAGTTTTATGCTATACTTATGAAATTTTTTAATTATAGTTACCCCAATGATATGTACCTACATACATACATATGTATAGCGATACTTCACACAACATCTAAAAAGAACCAATTAACACTTTTGAAAACTTAAGATCATAAAATCTTCGCCTCTTTTGGTCTTTTGGATTTCTTTTTCTAAAGCGAGTTTATTACTTTTAAATGGTCAGAAGCTGGCCACTGGGCGATTGATTATTTTTTTTGTTTTTTGTTTTTACCTTTGCTTATACCACACTCATAACATTTATATGAAAAGAAATGAAGCTCTTTGCAAATTAATTAACAACAATAAAAATCGACTGCCTACGACGTTTTCAGCATAGGTTTTTTTTGTGTGGTGTTTTGGTTTTTTTTTTGTTTTTTTTTATATATACTTTACACCTTTAAATGAAATAAAATTCGCACATAAACTTTGAGGTGAACAACATGATACATGACAACTACAACAACAACAATCATAAGAACGATGTAGATATAAGTATGTATGTAGTTCTTCCAACATACAAGACTATAAAACTCATATTCCACACATGGATTAAGAATAGAATAAACTGTGCATTGCAATTCAACGCACCGCGCACCTTTGAGTCTCTAGAGAAGTCTCTTCAAAACTTATTACAGCATAGACTGTCTGTCGTTTTTTTGATATTATGTGATAAAAGTCAAAAGTCACATTGCCATAGGGCTAGGTTAGGTATTTGCAGTATGTATAGGTAGGTATGTCTGCCGTGTATAAATATATACAATTTTCTATTTACCTTTCTCACTAAATACCTACCCAACGAATATAGCAAAACCTTTCACGACAACGACAACGAAAGCAACAACAACAACAACGACAACGATTCTATCCTGATAAGCCTATTTGCTCGCAATATAAACCGGCTTTCTGTGTACCCAAGAGAACATAGACATTCCACTCTATAAGAAGTTGGACGTTATCTACCGCTTCCTGGCAAGAAGCCGGTTATAGGCGGCTTTTAATAAAAAGGTTTTGCGACTCGAAGTCTTCATGATGACGATGATGATGAGTATAAAGTACGCGCAATGAGTATCCGGTTAATGAAAAAAAAAACACTTTTTTTGGGTATCCGAAAATTCGAACTGGTTTCGATTTCGAAAAGTACCCCCCTTTTAAAATACTGGGAAAAAAAGAATTTTTATGTTGACAATAATGAAAATAGCTGAAAATAGTAACCCCAAGCAAAAGTATCTTTTAAGTTTTCATCTATGATTAAAACGAGTAGAAGGCAGAAACTTAGTTGTTTTCCAAAGCTCCAACTCTCTAGATATATCAAAATGAATCTTTAACACATTTTTTCAATGAGTTTCTAACTCTCTGATGTTAATGTCTATGGCCTGGTGGATGACATGCTTTCTTGATGCTGGTCTTCTTTCTTTTTGGTTGTAGGCTGCTGATGCTTCTGTTGCAGTTATAGCAATTAGATGAAAATATTTAAGAAGAAGAAGAAGAAGAAAAAACTGCATCTCATCTTAACTCTCCTCAAGGCTAGTTAGTTATACATATATAGATTGGTAGATACATGCCTAAATACATAATCTCCATTCTGCTGTGAACATATTTTCCAATCTAACTATGTTTCTCGTTCGTTCCAAAAGCAAAGCAATTGGAACAATTAAAATAATAAACAGAAGCGCACAAAGTAAAAACATAAAATCCATTTCAACTTCAGCAACAACAGACATTTCAACTTGTAAACATATTATCAAAGTTTTGGAGGGAGGATTGCAAAGTCTGTGCAGCGAAGAGACAGTATGTAGGTGCACCTTCCTTTTACCTTTTCTACATACATACATGTTTCACTCATATGAACTGATACACCTGTGTTGTTGTATATTATGGTCATGGACTTGATATGGATTTATGTTTGCAGTTTACAGGAACGGGAAAGTGAAGTAAAATTGAGTCGAGCATTGAGAGATGATACAAATGAAAAACAAAAAAAAACAAAACAAAAAAAACATTATAAACAGGCTCCACTCTAAAGGTATAGGCCCAGGAGTTTGTAGATCATCTGGGGGGCAGGTACTTGTACATATAAGATGTGAACGCATTCTCTTCCATAGTAGCTATGTATAGAGTACTTAACTTTATAAGTTTTTTGTGTCGATTTCAAAAACATCTTTTGTGTCACTACTTACTGACAGGTAACATGTGAAGATGTGATGGAAGCTAGACTATATAGGTATACTCGTGTGTATGTAGAAGCAGCGAGGTTGAAAAATTCATACAAATCAACTATGGTTGAAGGTATGTTGATGTGTGTGTATATAGTGGTGATCTACATTCATGAATACTTCATCACTATAATAATAAAGAGTGAAGAAACCCTTTTTTTGGGGGATGGAAGAAGAATGACCACCACCCCATTTAAAATGAGGACCTATATATAGGTAAGTATGCAAACTCCCATTATCCCAGCTCGAGTTCAGACGATGGAAGGAAGGATATGAATATTATGTATGTGTCTTATAGAATTTAGCTTCAAACCAAGTAGCACAATCATCATGAGCGCACTGATGAGTTCATGATGATTAGTTGGATGAAGAATGTAATGCTGAATTTTTTTCTAGCACCAGGACAAAACTCATTTATATACTTCGCATTCATATGATGAGCTTTTCAATGATTGTGCTTGTGAATAAATCAAATACCTCATCGCTGAGCGTAATCATGACTATCAGTGGTGAGTTAATCAAATACCTCATCGCTGAGCATAATCATGATTATCAGCGGTGATAAAGATTTTAAACTCGAAAAATAAAATCCAGAAAAATAAGCTCATTTAGTATCCGTAGGTATTATTTAATAGAAAAAACAAAAAACAAAAATTTAACTCCATATTTAGAAAAAATAATTAAAAAAACGAGTTTTCAAACAAAACTGAGGCCAAGCCGCATGAAAAAGTAGAAAATAAACTTTTCTTCACACACAGATGTGGACTCACATTTTTTGATTGGGACATTTCTCTTGAATATTCTTTCTCTTCATGAATCAAATCAACTATTACCTCTGATTGATCATACTGAAATATATCGGTGATTGTCAGCGAATACAATCTGAGTCCACCTCTGTGTGTGAAGAAAAGTTTATTTTCTACTTTTTCATGCGGCTTGGCCTCAGTTTTGTTTGAAAACTCGTTTTTTTACTTATTTTATTTTCTAGCTTTTTCACGTTAACTAAATTGGAAAATTCTGCATTTTTCCTGAAACAGATTTATAACTAATCATATCGATGAAAATTTTTCCGATTTTCCGGGTTTTCCATGCAGTTTTCCACAAAAGCAACTTTATGCAACTCATTTCGCTCCACAATTTTGTCTTAGGTTGCAAAACGCTCAAACGCTCAAAGTTTTCAACATTGTCGGAGAGAAAGTAATGATGCCAGTGGATAGAGAGCTTGATCCTGCAGAATTTTGAAAACTTTTTTAACGGAAAAGTTGGAAAATTCCGGAAAGTTTTCCGGAAAAGTCGGAAAATTCCGGAAAATTTTTCGGAAAAATCGGAAAACTCCGCATTTTTCCTGAAACGGATTTATCACTAATCAAATTTGTACCAAATTTTCAAATGATTTTTCCCCATTTTCCGGGTTTTCCATGGAAATTTCCGGCTCAAATTTTGATAGATTCAATTGTCACGCGACATGAACCTGTGTGCCATATTTCAGCTCGCTGTGATGACGAAAAGTGGGTCTACGAGAGTGTCGAAAATAGTAAAGAAATAGACAAATTCGTGTACGAGTTAAAGGGAATGGCTGGTCTCAAAAAAATAAAATTTTGTCTGTAGTTCAGCCTCATATTTCCTTCTGGATAACTTCTCGCGATATAATTCTAAAAAGAGATTGTTAAACTGAACGTAAGTTAATATTTTTTGATGTAAACGATTTTATTACTACTACAGTAAATATGTACAAATATACTGTTGTACTTTCACCACAGACAAGAAATACCCAGTATCGACGGTAGTACTAAGAAAGTGATGTATGAGAAGAACCATTGCCTTCTTTATGTTCCAGGCCGTGATATCGAATTCTTTGACTGTATTAGAGTGGTACGATTTCGTACTTCTCTTAGCATTTGTTCTTATGGAAAAATGCATTACTTTCATCTTCAACCTTCTGCACAATGTAAATAAGCCTTCGTACTAAAAATTTTATTCAGGAATTGTGTTATTTAATTCCTTGTGTATTTACCACCATAAAAATCCAAGTACTTTCTTTAAGAAAATTGTTTATATTTTATTACTCAAACATAACACTACACATAAAAATGAGAAAATGCGTTCAATTCTGTTGCGTTCATACCTCAAATCACACTTGCAAGCAATCAGAGCTTTGTGCTTGCCTATTGAGTTATATGAAAAAAATAAGTCTTTCAATGTTTAACACACAGTAACTTCTTAAGTATAATAAAGACAAAAAGACAATGTTAACCATTTTTTTATATTATCCCGTAATGATTATATCAGTTTTAAAATATTTCCACCATTCCCTATCAAATACTTCAGTTTTTCATTTCAAACATGACTCAAAGCATTTTTTTAATCAATGAATCGGCAGAGGTACACATTCGCCTCATGTTTTCACAAGCTGCGCTTGCAAACTGCACTGTGAATCGAACGAACGGCAACCGTTTTCTGTGTTTAATTCTTCGTAACTTTTAAATTATAATTCAAAGGTAATTCAAATATTACCCTATTTTATAGGCAAATTTGTTGCCTTTATGGTAGTATAATTTATACTTTAGGTTTTTGTACATTTTCAAAAGAAAATCAGTTTCAAACAAAGGTAGATCTAATTTAAGAACTATTTGCTCCCACATTGAATTGAGCTTTCATTTCTCTGTGAGAAAACACACAGAAAAATGAAAGCTGGTATGAAGGCAACAGAATTCAACGCATTTTCTGATTTTTATGTGTAGTGTTATGTTTGAGTAATAAAATATAAACAATTTTCTTAAAGAAAGTACTTAGATTTTTATGCTAGTAAATGCACAAGGAATTAAATAACACAATTCCTGAATAAAATTTTTAGTACGGAGGCATATTTATATTGTGCAGAAGGTTGAAGATGAAAGTAATGCATTTTTCCATAAGAACAAATGCTAAGAAAAGTACGAAATCGTACCACTCTAATACTTTTGCAAGTAGCAAAATCGTTTTGTGTCACGGCCTGGAACATAAAGACGGCAATGGAAGAACTCATAGCAAACCTCAATAACTCACTGATAGCCACCAATAATGCACACGAATTCTCAAGAAATATGGTCGATTTCAATTCTAAGAAAAAATTTAATTTTTGCCTATATTGAATAAATTGTTTGCTTCGTACCCATGATAATATTTAGCCGAGATCAGTGAGTTATTGAGGTTTGCTATGAGCTCTTCTCATACATCACTTTCTTAGTACTACCGTCGATACTTGGGTATTTCTTGTCTGTGATTTCACCTTCCTAGCTTCGCTTTTCTAAAAGGAATATCAAGAAGGATAGAATTCAGTTGGAACTTCGCAACCGAAAAGAAACTCATCGGGATGCTCAGTAAAAAAGTTAGTCGTCGTACGACCACATAAGGTGCCCTGAAATTGTTGTACTTGAAATAAAAGTTGTGTTAGTTAACATAAGAGCCCCGCCCACACCGTCACTAAAATTTTGTAAACTGCTGAGCGTTGGCTACCAGGGAATTTTTGTTATTCATAGAAAATGTCCACCCATGCGGTGTAAACTGGTTGTGGTATAAACATAAAAGGTATCTATCTCCTGTAGTCAGTGACGTAGCAAGGATGGGACGGCTGGGACGGTTCGCCTAGGGCATCACAATAAGGGGACACTAAATTGTTTGGAAAAAATGACAGTATTATCGCATATTTTGGTGAATTAAAAATTCTTGCCCACAAATCATTGTGAAGAGCTGTTAATTCTTAAAAAGCCCAGGTAACTCAATTTTCGTAACTGACTCTTGTAATACTAGTAATGAACCCTTGGGAGGGTAGTGGTAGTCCAGATCCTAAACTCTTCGGACTCTGCTAAACTTAGATTAGCCTTGTCCATAACGTTCCTATGACTGTATCGAAACGATAAATAGCAACCGAAAAGAAACGGTTCGTAATTGATGATACATCACAATTCCACTTGACTGAAGCTGTAGTATCTGAGGATGGAGATGCGGTAACCGTGGATCAGAAGGGGATTGAATGAGAGCGCAAAAGCCAAGTAACAACAAAAGGGAAAACTGAAGATGCAAAAGAAGTTGTGAAAGAAAGCGAAACTGTAGCCTGAGGCGTTGGCGAAAGTCAGGCCCTTCAGCAAGGACCTTTCACGGCAAATGCTTCCTTAGCTCATCTAAGTGACATTAGAAATTAGTCCGTGGTTTGGATCAAATATTATTTAACATTTGGATGCTCCAAAGAAAGCGAAGATTCAAGGAGGCGGTATATCTGTCAAGAGTGAAAAGCGTACGTTGAACAGAAGCTGTATTTTCCGAGATATGCAGAGCAAGCAAAAAATACTTCCTTCATGGATATGCTATTCGTCGACGAAAGATGCTACATAGGATGGAAAAAAAATGTAGATGAGATATTTGAAAAATGCCACAATTGATAATCAGCTACAAGAAGCAATCAAGACAGAAGAAAAACTCTGAAGAGAAGTTCTCAAAAAAAAAATCTGGATATCATCAGTTTCCTTGGGAAACAGTATTCAGCTTTCAGAGGAAAGACAAGATCAGGTCCAGCGGAAACCAAGGAAACTTTTTTGGAATTGGTGAACTTGATGGCCAATTACGATCCGGTTTTATGAGTTCATGTTCTGCAGATCGATTTGGGGGAAAACACACAGAATATAGTTGCCCCGAGAAATCCAAAACGAGTTCACCAACATTCTGGGTGTCTCCATCCGCCAGCATATAATTGCTCAAGTGAGATAGGCCAAGTACTTCTCCATAATGCTGGACAGCGATTGCCTCATATAAAGACCGAGCATCCTAGGTCCTTCGATACGTCATGCTGGATGGATCATCCGTTTCAGTTTATGAGTCATTTATTGATTTTATCTAAATCTAAAAGCAATGTAGTTATGGTAGGCGATCAGAAATAACCATACCTATGAGACCTCTCTGATCGCTGAGTGGAAAAATTCCATTTTTTCTGCATTTTCAATACATTTTGCAATGAAATTGTTTTCAGTGAATTTTAGTCTACCAAAAACGAAAAATTGTTCACCTACTATAAAACCAAGGGCGCAGAATACATCATGAAAATTTTAGTGGAGAAGTTGACAAAAGACAGTTTGGATATCAAGAAGGCGCCGAGGTCAAAGTTTTGACAGAACTGCTGTGTGCTGTGATGAAGGGCGAACAGACTGACTGGAGTACAGGAGCTTATTCTGAATGTTTATCCGAAAGCTAGGTTCATTCATTCAACCTCTTCGAACACCGTGATTTACTGAAGACGGAAGGGCCCTTACAGCATCTGCGCAATTTTTACGGTCCGCCTTATGTCTTGACTACGCCATTGCCTGTAGTTCTACTATTTTTTTGTTTTGTCGTCTATTATAATCTAAAAACTGTGGCATTTATCTTGCATTTCTTTTGTTAATAATAATAAAAAAAAATGCAAATTTCATTAATTATCACTAAACCTTGATGCAGTTCTGTGAGTTTTTCTCATTGCTCCTCAACAACGAAAATTTTTGTGTGGCCACCGACTACCGCGCCGCCAGCACAATTATTGATGAAGCGCACTCCCATGGTGTTCTCCATCAAAACTGCAGCTCATTAGAGGTATCTCCTCCTGTCCTTCCATATAACAGTGGATATCTGTTTTTTGTGTTGGTTGTTGTCTTTAAATTCTCAAAAAAAAAAAAACAATTTTTTTTTGCGCCCGCCTATATAGAGGAGTCGCAAAAATATTTTTATTAATGACAGAATAATTAATTAATTAAAAGCACCGAAAGAGAAAAGCGTTTCTTGTTCAATTCAAAACCAAAACCAAATCAACAACCGCGCGTCTAACTTTGTGATTATACATATATTCCGCGAGTATTTAATTGCGCTGCCCACAGTGAGTCGCAATTGGCCATGCCCAATTTATACGTTCAATTTTGCTTTTCGTTTTGTTTTTGTGCGTTTGTATTTATTTATTATTTTTTTTTTTAGTTCCTTAACTTAACTCATTTAGAATGACTTCTTTGAACTAATTCTTGTGCATGGACTCACGACGGCAACGATGACGACGACGACGACGACCCCTTGCTGAGTAGACTATGAGACTATCAGGTTGGATCTTTTCTAAAGGAAATAGAAAATTATAGATATATTTTTAAGTAGTTTAGTTAGATGCAGAGAGTTCGGTAGTGTAACTAAGTAAGGACTTGGAGCATGTTCAGAAAAGATACATTAGTTCCGGTTTATTTATTTAATTTTTTTTTTTTTTACAAAAATTTATAAAACTTAACTCTGTTGAAATATTCAACGGGAATTTTACACTAACTACATACTTTTATGCTTTATTAAGAGTGGTTTTCTTGAACATATAGAGAAAACATATTTCCATTAAACGAAGCCCCTCTTATACACGGTTATATAGGTTTCAATGTGAACAGATGCTTCTTTAAGTGATTATTGCTGCCGTATGCAACTTAGTATTTTACTAAAATGCTGTGGAATTTCAACTTGAAATTGAAATAGCAGCAAGCAGAAATGAATACAAATTGAATTTTTCAACATAAATTGAGATAATTTATATTAAAATTGAATCATATTTAAAGGAGTAACTACTTACTGTAAAGAACTGGAAGTCTTTTACATGTAGGTATAAAAATAGATTCAATAAGTGAGTTCAGTGTGCGCACTTAAGATGTATAATTCGTTTTTGCGTGTGCTCAAAATAATTACATCCCCTTCTTAGCCCATATGCAAGAAAAAGACTTGAAGTTGTAATTATTTGTCATTCGGTCTTTTTTTTTTTATGATAATTACCTTGACTAAAAGTGTGTTCGAAACCTGAGCAATAAGACATAAAAGATGTGTAAAAGAAAATAAGTCTCAATATCCCCCTGCTATTCATCGCCACACTGCATCAACTATTATATAAGTAGTTAACAGAAAGTGGAGCAGAACAAGCTATAGGCGAAGGACTGAGGGCAGCAAGAATGTCGTTGGGAAATCCAAGTATTCCTGAACAAATGCCTAAAATTTATATGAAAGATATTCTGACGAATCACGAGTACATACCTAACTGTGGCTTATAACGCACCAAGAGCCAATAGCTATAGAAATAAGGTGAAGCAAATGCAAATGCAAGAGTTCACACATTCAAAAGACTTCACCCAATAGGCATTAGAATAGAAAAATTCGCTGAGAAATCAAAGGTGGAAGCCCAAGAATCACATGAAAAGTGCCAATAAATAAAGAAATACGTAGTGCCACTATCTTCTTAAAGCTTGTTCAGAAATGAAGAAAATAGCCCAGAAAGAGTGAAATGAAGAGGTTATGTGGAGGATCTATTCTCGCAATTGAAGAAGGGTTAAAAAAAAATTTCTATTGTACCAAAGAACTTATAATAAAATTAAAATAACTCGCATGAAATGTACCCAGTAACTAGTATATGCTTCACTGTATTTGAATCACATATTTACACACGTTATAAGTAGCTGTATAGTACGCTTGATTGAAATTGCTATCCAAAATACCGACAAAAGCTGATTGTATTTAGTTGCGGCTCCATAGAGTGGGGGGGGGGGCGTGTAATTACTTGAGCTATTTGAAAAAATACATTTTTTATTTTACATAATTTTTATTTATATAATTTATCTTCAAAAAATTGTACATAATATTTTTATTCCAAAACTTAACAAAATAAAAATTTATTTCAATGAATATTATTGTATGCGTGTGATGTATGTGTATAGGTGTTTCTCAGAGTTTCAGTTTGAGACCCCAACTTTGGGTGATCCAAGACCCTCGAGAAACACTTCCTAAGCCACGAAATAGACTCCTTCACTACCACATCAGAGCCCTAACTTAGTCCTAACTCCCAATATTCTAAAATATTTGCAGCGTTCTTATGTAAAACCACTGACATTTATAATATAGACTGACTACGTCCATAGAAATACACTTCAGAAAATGGGCTCACTTCTAGATAGCGTTCTCTTTCGGTCTAAGCACCAAGTACCAACTGAGAGAAACTGTAAACAACAATAAATAAGTAGGTTCGTCGAAATAAATATTTTTTAATTAATTATTTGGGTTAATTAGTGATAAAAAGTGTTTTACCGCAAAGGCAATATTTTCATCGATACCTACTCAACAGAAATTTGAAAAGTTTTATTAATATCACTTTTCAACTTCCCGCACCAATGGTTTTTTCAATGTTGGCACCGGCGTAAGAACTATTTTCGACACAAACAATTGTTACATCATGGATAGCATATCGAGCAGTCCAGTGTGTAAATCTGTGAAAAGTTTGGTTTGTGTGACTCCTGCAATTTGCACCCTAAACGACTATTCTACTAAAAAAGGACTTCTTGTAAAAAAAAATCGACTAAAAAATGACACATCATCCACACCGCTTAATGCGGATACCTACCTTCCTCACTACAGTACCGGTGGGGCTAAACTAAACGACTTATGGCGCTGGATGTTTTTTGTTTTTTGACGCTTAATGTAATTTGTAAGATGACACCCCTAATTTCAATGCCAGATCCGCCACTGGTTGTATTCCGATATAGGTTAATTGGAGTTTGGACCAATAATTATATTGTGCGTGGCTCACTTAAAGGAACAAAAAAAAAAAAATTACAAAATTTTGTTCTGCGTTACTGGCATCACGACCCTAAGGCAACTACCTACTATTATCTACATTTCTTAAATATGTACAGACCGGTAAATGCATGTGCCTTATTGCCATTAGTGCAGACAAATTCTAAAGAATAATTTACAATAAATTTCTAAGAAAAACTAAATGCATCATTTTCTACCTTTATATGGGGGTACGATTTGTTTTCATCCTACGCCTGGACCAAGCACCTGTCCTAACCCCAAGTTAATAGAACCTGTTTGAACAACCTTTCTGGGCATAACAAAAATTCATTCCTTATAAGACCATAAAACTAAATACTTCTAAAGTTATTGTCTAACATGTCATCAGTTCATAAAAATTCGAAAGAACAATCTGTGCATGTCGACGCCCATAAATATCAGAGACAAAAATACGGTTAAAACTACTCACGGTAAGTACGCAGCATAAAAAGGAATCGTATGGCTAATATGAACCACAGTCCGCCATATTGAAATTCTGAGGCATATATTTTTCTTAAGAATTTTGTTGACAGTTTTTCTTCAGAAAAAAATTTGCAGCATTTAACATGAAACAAGGAAAAAAGCTAGACTTGATTTACGACAAATTCTTAGACTAAACTAACGCCACCTGGTTACTTCGACCACAATATATTGTTCATTACATATGATATTCCACGCCATCTACATGCTAGTAGTTCGAAATTCAAGTTTGTAAGCTTTCGGAAATGCCAACGTGAAATTACAATAGAACCTATTTTCATGCAGCTCCACTCTACGCTACTTTGAGCCAAAAAGAGATGGCCCATATACACTACTGCGTTCGAAAAAAAGAATGCCAGTTACCACTCTACGCTACTCTACTCCACTCTGCATTGTGAATGCGGCATAATCGTTATCGGATCTTCCGGAATAATGTAACCTTAGACAAACTTAATATGATGGCTCACAACTTAATCCCAATCAAGATCCAAGGAAATTATGGAGGAATTTAGGGAATATATGGCAGAGAACAGCCCAAATGCTACCGGGATCCTGATAATTTAAACAGGTTTTTCATCAAAGTCGTTAAGCCAGTTCAACACAAATAATGCTGTACTCGCCTTGAGATGCGTAGATGAAGGTGATGTTATACAGGGTATCCCGTGAGCACAAGCAAATAAATGTACAGTTGAGTGACGGAGGTGGGGGGATCCTACACCATCAGATAATGGGGGGTCCCACACCATAAGATAATGGGAGGGGGGATCCCACACCATAAGATACTGGTTTTAAGTTAGGTAGACAGATAATCGTTGAAGCTTTCCAATGGTCTATAATTTTTACGCCTCCTCTTCTTCCTCCACAAATTTAAAATTTCCTAATTACTTTAACTCGGTTTATTTTATCTTAACTTCTATTTTTTATCAAAAAACACGTCATCAATATACATTTTTCATATTGGATTTAAGAATCCCGAAAACTTAGGTTTAAAATGAGCTATTACACTCTGTACCCAAAATGTAACCCTTTCTGAGTTTTTTGCACTTTTTCTTGAGCATATCCAGTGAAAATGGTTCAAAAAGGATACTAATTGAACTTTTTCGATGGATTTGCTTTAGAAAAAGTTCAAAAAACGGTGAAAGGATTACATTTAAGGTACATAGGTAATTTTAAAGCGAAGCTTAACACTTCTATTTTGTTCCTACATTAATGATTTCGCAAAAGAGCTGTAACATTCAAGTACCATTATCATTACAATTCCAAGTATTTAAGAATTGATAATTCCCAGGACTAATACTGCTGTATTGGAATTAAAATTTTACAGTCCCATTCCCGGAATTACAAATAATACTAAAATACTTGAAAGTAATTCAATTTGCGGTTCCATTACAAAAATACTTAGAAATATCCAAACGTATTTAAAAAGTATTTGGGCATAACTATATGATTCCTTTCAATTCTGTTCAAATACTTTCAATTGCTTTTAATTATTTCGAAATGGTCAGTACTAAACACACAGGTATTAAATCCATTAAATACTGAGTATTTTACAGCTCTGTTTTGTAATGATATTACAGGATTCAAAAGTCAACTTTTACGCTTATGACGTGTAGATTTATTTTGACCGACCAATCGGGCTTTTCGAAGATTGCGTTTCTCTATTAAATGATAATCTATAAAGAATATGAGACTTAGCCAATCGTAACTATAGCTAACACTAAATCTTAAGTCTTAACTGTATAGCAATATACAGGAGAAATTTAGATCTTAGTGATTTGTCTCCGCTAATGATTAACATTTGTGTGCCTGTAGAATGGAGGTCGCGTTTAACGATTGGCTACGCTTCATTTTCGGACTTCACAGATATGACTATGTCTCGCCTTACCGCGATCTTTTAGTGGGGTGCCCGCTTACTATACATACCTCAAGAAAAGAACCTGAGTGTTCTACTTTGACCTGCAAAAAATAATGAACCACACTACCTCAGAGAAATGTTTTACAATTTAAAAATTCACATCAAAACAGGCTACAAGGCTAGCAATGTTCATATTGCGCGCCTTTGGAATGCTCTCCCATCTAGTATCCAGCATGCAAGCACTGCCAGTAAAATCTTTTAAAAACCTCGTTGATGCCTATTTTTTAATTATATGCCTGCAATTTACTTTATTTGTCTTGTCTGGGTCACTTCTCTCAGCGGATTACTGTCGCGAAATATTTTAAATTTTCATTTTTCTATTAATTTAGTAATTTATTTGTTTGTTTATTTATTTATTTATTTATTTATTGATAATTAATTAATTAATTTGCTACTATTCTTTTAAGGACTTCCTCCTCGTTTGAGACCAATTGTATTAGGTATAAAAAAGATTTTAATCTTGTATACTATTTCCCCCACTACATGATATTACGATGTTACGATATCCCCCTGGCGGAATTGCAAGAATTACTGATAGTTACAGTTATACATGTTAAACGAATAGTCCTAAAATTGTAAGTTTCGCTACTATACATAATTAGTTACACTGGCAGATTACATTAAAGAGAAGTCAGATATTAACGAGTCGAGTTAAACTAATTGGCTCGTAACCCCACATAAAATGCTTAATTCAAGTGGGTTCTATGAATATTTTATGACTAAAATTAACTGCTTTATACTTTCTCTTCTACACAAGAGCGCTGTTAGTAACATCAAGTCGACACTAATTGCATCCAACATTTTTGACGTAGTTATCTACGCATCCATGGAAAACAGATTTCATCAACAATTCCAGCAACAGAGAATAGATTCATTTCAAATTCACTTTCCCCAAGATTTAATGTCAAGCTGTAATTGTTGCCCGTCATCCAATTTATCCCGAAATATACGTGTAACACTAGACTAGCTCATGTGTTGTCATTTATTTACATTCAAATGGGACCCATATCAATGTCTGTGGGGTGACTTTTTTTTGCTCCATAATTGAAATTTATCGGCAAATCATTTTGATTTATTTGTGCAAATAATTTAACAGCGACATAAACAGAAATTCTACCTGTTTCGCTATATATTTGGAGTAGCTAAAATGTAAGGCAACATTCAAATGTTAAAAGCATGTGTGGATGAATACTGAGTATACCGACATAAGTACGTATAATGGAGAGTCTAAGTTGTATCTATTCTTGGCTTATATTCCGTATACCCCTGGACTCCAATAGCCAGAGAGTAGTTAGTTCAATTATTCAGTAACCGTATGCATGTATCTAACTAACTGAAACACCAAATTGAACATTAGAAACGTGATAACTGCGCTAAAATGGACTCTATTCAATGGCCAAATACCAAATATTTGTTGTTTTATGTGTACAAAGATATCCCAAGTCTGATAGCGCCGCAAGATCAAGCCGGACGCTCTCTATTGGTTTACCTATATATTTTGCACTCAGGTACACTGTTACACGACCTGCAACACGATCGCTAAACTCAATCTACATTTAGCAAGCTGAAAGCGATTTCTTCGTGTTGCGGTATGCAGCAAGCAATTCCGATTAAATTTTGAATGGGGAGCACTCTAAACGAAATTAGCCTAAGACCATTTAGCTATTTGGAATTTACTAAGCAGGTGTAATGAGATAAAATATCTTGGGCGGTATCCGAACAAAGAGCACTGTTTACGCAACGGTTGTTTAAATTATACAAAAGGTTGAATTTCAGGAAAAACTTCATAAACTGCCCAGGTATTGTGGGGTACATGTACTTAACTACTTTTGTTTGTGCCACCTGTTTAGGCGCCGGCCAAATGATAAGCGTGCAACACGAAACAACAATCGTTTTTGGTTTTGTTTGGTTTAAAAGATGTACATATATACGAGAGAGTGTAGCGTTCTAGAGGCACGAAATGTTTATATTTACCGGTGATTTAGAACTGCACTAATATTCTATGGAAAATGCTAATAAATTGAAAAATTGAATTGGTTTTCTATGGTAACTATGACTTCATTTTTAGATGTGTATGTAAGAAGTGTACTTATGCATATTACGGGATATTTATTATCTTGTTAACAAAGAATTCGTGTTCAGTCCATAAGAGAGATTCCTTTTGGGTTTAAATTATAGAATTTGACTCAAATGAACTGGGAAGAAAATTTTTCATCTCAATTTAAAGAATAGATGCATCCAAAATTCACATATTTATTTAGTTTACTTCAGTCAAACTTTTTCTCGACCTGTTCACTTCACTTGGGCGGCCACACATATGTATATCCTTTCCACTGAACTCTCAGATGATTAGTAACTAGCCCAACGATAAGACTGCCATCTGTTGCTTATTATGGAAAGTGTATCGTATTCGAGGACGCTTTTGGTAATTGTCAATTATGTTCTTTGGGTTGACCCGCTTTACAAATGTTGTGTTTTTAAACCCCGCATATATTTATGACCTTCTTCAATCATGAAACTACATACAATGCCGAAGGTTAGTCCTGAAGTACCCGACCTGACATATAGATGGCGATTGTTGTTTGAAAATTATGATAATAATAGAAAGTAGGAGCCTTAGAAAGCTTAAGTTTAAAGTTTGACGATGCTACATTGTTTAGTATATATTTGGCAGCCATAAATAGTGAACGCTCTGCGTCTATTTTGAAAGATGGAAAGAAGTAGTCATCGATTTGTTGTACAGTCTTACTTATATTTAAAAGGCCCCAGGTCAACCAATATAATAGCGGAACTAGATGCTACTCTGGGGGAGTCTGCTCCTTCATTGACTGACAGCATCGATTCATAGCCATGGATGAAACATGGATCCATCACTTCACACCTGAGATGAAGTAACAGTCAAAACAATGGACTCAAAGGGGAGAATCGGCTCTAAAGAAAGCGAAGATAGTTCCATCTACACGCAAGGTCATGGTATCAGATTTTTAGGATGCGCAAGGGATAATTTTCATTCATTATCTTCAGAAAGGGAAAACAATTAATTACATACAGGCATTCATCTAGGGTATCATAAGAATTGGTCTTGTATCAGTTCTCACTTTGTTACTTGTTTTCTCCTAATTTTGTCGCACTATATGTTACCATCATTCTAACGATGATAGTTTAAGATTTTTATGGGATTTGATTCTCATTGCAAATCAAAAAAACTTTACCTCCATAGAAAATTGTATGATAAATAAAAATAAATGGAACAATAGTGACAGTATTCATGCTCAACATACCCCAAACTCACCATATTCAACTTTTGCAAAGATTTTTGAGAGTTAGTCTATTCCTAATAAGTAATGAATGAACAAGAGATCTACTTACGTCAATTAAGTTGGGACCGCCATTTCATGGTAGAAAAGTTTTGAATACGTCAATATTTAGGGCTAAATTAGGGCTAATTTAATGCCACTTTCCCGAATTGAGGTTTTATATTTGTCCTATCTGTTTGTAAGTTTGGTCCTATTGAACATGTAGGGTTGTCCTTAGGCTGTTTTGATAGTCTGTTTTACAAAGTTATACCTCGTTCTGCTGCCTCTAATACCCTTTTTTTTATTTGTTGAGGTGAATTTCGCGAAAAATATCGAGTAATATTAAAGAGTGTGCTTCTTGGACTTTTATCGTATTAATAATACCTCTAAGTTTGCCTATCGTGATTTTTAATAATTTTGGTCAAAGTTCTTATAAAAGAAGTTCATACAATCATCACTCTGCGCACTTCTATGGCCAGGAACTCATTTCTAAAGATAATATTGAACGTGCAACCTCTATTCGTAGCCAAAAAGCTTATGGCGAGTTAATTCTAGAGATGAAAAAACGTGTTGGTGTTGGCCAATGACAGCCAAACCATAATCTTACAATGGAAGTGTGACAACATAACCTATACATTCGATGAATAAAGTTACTATTGTCGTCGCCTAGGAAGATTCACTACTTTGACTGTTGCTTGCTTTTTGACTCGAGGCAGTTATCCAACTTTCGTCACCTTACAACACTTCGTTTGTCCTTTATTGGTTGAACTTCATTTCCAGTAGATAATTTGCACTTTCTTTTTGGCCTCAATAAAATTATGCTGTATCCACCGAACACAAATATTCCTGAAGGTCAGATATCCATGCAGTATTTTTTTGTTTATTCGGATCATGAATAATTACAAGAATGACGCCATATTTATATAGATGCACTGCTTAAAGCTTAGGTTTGATGGTTTCTGAAACAAACGATGACAATGGCAGGTCTTTGGTCACTCTTAAGCCGACTTTTCCCACATTAGAATTCATTGAAATACCATGCTACAGTGGTGAAGTAGTCTGTTAACTGCCATCGAGTCAATCTATTTTTAAAATCATAAAATATCATAGCTAGCAAATTTTCGCGTCTTAATTTTACTTTTTAACGAAGTAACTTTTTTTGATAACGTAAATAAACAAAGACAGCCATTTTTGACAGCTAGAGGGGAGCAAAGTTTCAAAAGTACATTCCAAAAATCGGGGGACTCTCTACCTCCCAAACCCTCCCAAACCACCCTCCGATTCGATTTATATTTTAAATATTCATTGATAATGAAAATTCGCATGTCATAGGCTATTTTTAATTTCGATCGGGCTTGAGGGGGGAAATTAGGGGTGTCAGGTGGTTTTCAACTATAACTCCATTGACCTCGGAGCATAAAGGTGTGAACTCAAACTTCTTCTCAGAATCTGGGATAATCGATTCTGGATTATATTTTTGCAAAATGTCCGGAGAACGTACGTCGCTTCGAATGGTCCATCGGCTTCAATTCTTGAGTGAGCCTGATCTTGTATGGGTGTAAAGTAAGATCCTTACGCAAAATTCGCCATAAAGTGGTCTTGGCGATGCCCAACTGTTGAGAACGCCGTGTAATTGACTGATTTGGATCATTTGCTACGGACGTTTCAACGGCAGCGATATTTTCGACACTTCGACCAACCCGTAGTCTCACTGGCACGGCAACATCACACAACGAATATATAGACTCAAACTTTTTCACTAAACTTGTTACTGCCTGTCTACTAGGGCAAGAATTACGACCGAAAATCGGTGTTAACGCTCTTAAAGTAGCGGCCACCGACTCCGAATTTCTGTAGTAAATTTTGATAACGTTATTCGTTCGTGTACTTCACCATGATGAAAAGGTTATGTCTAGTGAATAAACTGACAGTGACAGTTCGATGTTAAGTGAAAAGGTGCGTTCACAAACTAAATTCAAAATTGTCAAGTCCCTATTGGAAAACCCTTTATATGGTGAATTAGGTTTTTGTGGTTCATTTTTGAGCCCCTGTGCTTAAGTCCTGAATGCGCAGGCGCTCCAACGCGCTGGCAATATTTATATCCTAGTAACTTTTTTTTCCATTCTCGAAGCTTATTCTTTTAATCTTTTTGAAAGGTTGGTGGATTCTATTGTTAGCAGTCTTTTTCCAATACCTACTCATATTGCACTATCCTTCAAAAATTATGCAGAGCAAATGCTGGACCTAACTTTGGAAAGATTAATCTTTTTAGAACAAATTTGGCATATTATAGAACGTATTCCATGCCCCCACCTATAAGTTTCTAATTAATTGGACACTACATTTAGTGGCTTCGTAGTTATCTATTTCTTTTATGTATGAAAGAGCTGCGCAGAAAATATATGAATGTCAGTATGACTCTCTTGTCTCCTTTATGAATAAAACGAAAATCTCTCTTTTAAATTTTCAAATTGTGTCACCTCTTTAGATCACACAAATAGCCACATTAAATTGACAATAAACACTTCACAAAAATAGTACTAAACTGTATAATGGTCCCTACACACATACACGATATCAACCAATTTTTATATTACCGCAGTTATCAATTGAAAATGACATTTTTATTTAGAATCCCGCTGAGAAATTACCGCAATATTGCTTCAAAAGATTTAGTATGCGCATTTAAATAATGACACTGACAGAAAATTTCTATAACGTGATAATATTGACCCGATAATGTCAATTTCTTAATTAAATTCACGCGCTTTTCTATATTATACCTACATATGTACATATGAGAATCGTGTCCAGTTCCAATTTAAGCCGCGATACTCTATTAAAGGTAATCAATTGCGACATGAATATCTCCTGTAATCTGATATCGAGCCATTCCATAAAATTTACCAATAAAATTGCTAACTTGTGTCCTAAAATGCAAATAACCTCCTCACCTGTCAGTGTTGCAGATAAATCTTCGACAATTTGAATGGTTTTTTGTGTGATCAAAACAGAATTTAATTTTCCACAGTTATATTATAAAATCACCACAAATTATTACTGTGGTCCACTGGTGTCATCTGAAATTTGTCTATAATATAAAAGATTCAAATCTTTCTCCAGCTTTGTTGTTGTTGTTGTTGTTGTAGTATGGAAAATAGACAAGCCGAACCGACACAAAACCCATCCAGCGCGATTAAACTCTCTCTACCTACCCCGCAAAATACTGCAGTGTCACATTTCATTTTGAAACCAGTTCAGTTACGAAATATCAAGAAAAATCGTCTTCACGTTTTTGTCTTTTTCGAAATAAATGATTTAACTTGACTTAAGAGTCTCGAGCTGGTTTATTAGCTTTCATGCAGACGTTTACTATATGTATGTATACCGACTACACATATGACGTCTTTGGGTCTCGTGCATACAGGAGGAGAGTGTTTATGTTTTATCATATAGCGATATTTAAAAATGGAGTATAAAAAATGATTGAGTTGATTTACCTGAAGATAATAATTTAAATTTATTGAAGAGATGATCGTAGTTGAAAGAGGATAGAGAGATGCGATCAGATTAAGAATGTTTGGCCATTGACCGTTAAAATGAAGAGGTGTTCCATACTAGCAGTAAATCATTTGCTGAACGGTTTATATGCGATGATGTCCAATTTTAGAGATACGATATTATGTATTTTCCAAGAATAGTTAAAAATCATATATTTTTGACGAGTTTTGAAATAGCATTAAGTTTATTCAAATTTAGCGTGTTGTTTTTTTTTTTGTTCTAATTAGAATCAACACACACACACACACACACAAAGTTAACTTTGAGTCGCTATTTCATTCAATAGGAGATTTAAAGTGTGTCAATTTTATCAAATATTTTGACGAATAAAATCATGTTACTAAGCAAATATTTTACAATAAATATAAATAATTCGTTAAATTTAGAAACACAGACACATTTTTGCCTAATTTTCTCAAATATTACTAAATTTCGAGATAATTTTTAGTCATACTTTAAAGAAATTAACTTAAGGGGGGCTCCCACTGAAATCGTAAAAAAACACGGAAAAGTTAGTACAACTTCGCATCAAATCTGTGTGTTTTATCCTGCTCAATACTGCACAAAGTTAAAGAAAAACCATAAAATTAGGTAATGACGTGTCAAAAATAAAGATGTCGGGTTTTCTATATATGTAATTAGCTTTAGGCAACTCTACAATTCATGATAATGTAATACTGGTACATCGAGTAGATAAATTTGTATTTGAGTATGGAAGATCTTGAGTTGGAAGAGAAAGTGGTGGAAACAAAACCAGTAAAAAAATTTTGTTTACTAATATATTTTCGTGTGCTATTTTCATAGAGAAATAACTACACGAAAATTATGATATTTTTGCAAAGAAAGAACCGTTTTCTGTTTATTTTGAAAAACTCAATTTTTTTACTATACTGATAAAGGAGATAATTAAGTCAATAATGTTAACCATGACAACGGAAAAAATCCTTGTTTTTATATATCTTGCATACAATTTGATGTTTTTAATTCATTTTATTACCGTCAGATTGAATGTTGTGTTTTTGGAAACTCTGCGGGCTACATCCTCTATGCTCAGAAAGTGTTTTGCCGTCTGAAAATAATTATATAGCTTTATATGATAAAAGGCCCCTTTACAATGCACACGAATATCGCAGGTGTGCTACCAGATATAACTAGTCTACCACACTTAGACCTCCTAATCCGTTGTGCTACTCCAGATCTCTGTGACTGTAACCTGTTAAATTGGCGTTACCTTGCTTTCCTTGGGAATCTCAGAACACATGAACTCTTTACTATACATTATACATATTATTTATTTATTTATTTATTTATTTATTTAACTTTAAATTCATCCGGGATATTACAGATTCTTGACAAATCCACTTATATTCTACCGGATAATTGCAAATATCTACATGTACAGTTACATACGCATCGTGCAACAAGAGAAATATATTGGAATACAAACAGTATGCAAACGTACAAAGAATAGAAGAACGTTAATGTAATTAAGATTAACTCCAGTTATACATGATACAGTATAAAACATTATGCAAAATAATAAAAATAGGAAAACATTGGTATAATTAGATAATTCAAGCTGCAACTCATTACCAAATATGAATTCAAATACTAATACTACGATAGAAAACGACTTATCAATTAAGTAAGTACAAAAGGTCCAACTAAAACTACTACTAAATACTAGATCCTAAAACAAAGTTCAATAGTACGTTTATTATACAGGGTGTTTCCCACTAGGAGGTCAGTAGAGCGGGAGGTGATAGTACTCACTTAGATGAACCAAAAATTGTATGGTAGGGGGGTGGGGGGGGGCATATCAACCGTTTAGGAGTTACAGGGTAATTAAGAAAAAAACCCTGTTTTTTCACAAAACACCCTGTATCTTATAAACTACTCTATTATTTTTGCAAAAAGGTCGTTAACATAACTTTTTTTTATAAAAACTGTAAACTGTAGACTCTCCTTTTTAAGTTGACCTATTACACCCTATGTGTTAACTGTATCCGTTAAACAGTTATTAACTCATAACCTATTCAGGTCACACCGAAATTAGACGATATTTTTTAAAATGACGTGCTAAGGGAACAAATTATCGT